>JAIUZE010032824.1:0-21688 GCA_022085475.1 Heliosperma pusillum | reverse complement strand
CCAAGTCACTAAATCCAATTACTGTTGGAGTAAGTGTCCTCCACCATAGTGCATTTATATAATAAATCTCATTTGGAATATACGTGGCATGATTAGTATATTTTGATACTCCACGTCAGTTGATTAACGTAAATCGGTAACGCTTAGCTGACTAGAGTTTGACGTTATTGTCGTATGACGGCGGTAATCAACTGATCCCTTTAGGTCACACCTATAGGATGAGACCCAAATAGAATACTAATTATTTGTATGCGATACAGTTTAATTAGAGCATTACATATATTTGATATGTACGTTTAGTTACGAGAGTTATTTATTGGACATTGAGTTAGGAACTCATTCTACTTAAGTTTATTAGTCATTTATACGATAACTGACTGAATTAATTTTACGTTTTATTTTAATACGATTAAATAAGATTTAATTTAATGATTAATCGTTAATTCATTAAATTAGTTGAGGTTATGCATATATTTTGAGGTAGAGGTAATTAGTTAATTATATTTTCAAAGAGTTGTAAAATAAATTAACTGGACATTGTGGGACCCATTATATATTGATATAATGGTTAAATATCACTTAAAATTTAAGTACATATTGTTTATTAATTTGAGTCATATAATTGTTATATGATCAAATTAACACTTAATTATGCAAGATAATTAAGTATATGATTAATAAGTATTTGTGGGCCAAATATCAAAAAAATCAAAATGGTCCATATGAGACACTTGGACCGGTTTTAGCTAGTAGAAAAACAATCATGTTTATTCTCTACTAAATCCACACTCCACCAAGTGATTATGACATGTTATGACACATGATCATTATCATTTTCTTACCCACACTCAAGTCATTTGCATGAGAATATAATAAGCAAAATTATCACCCTTTTGGTGACAGGATTACCAGCCAAGTGCCCATAAATAGTGCACTTGGTTGTTTATTTCATTTTGCTCATTCATTTCATTTGTTTTAGATATCTCTCTAAAATCCTCAACTTCTCTCTAAAACTTACATGCAAACAAATATTCTCTACATATTACTAGTGTAGTAATATACTAATATTAGTAGTATTATGTCTTACTTATTATCTAGTTAATAATAAGGTAAGATTATTTGGGTTTAATGTAACAACCCGAAAAGTACCCAAATTTTCTAGTAAAAATATTTACTAACACTTTTCAGCAGACTTAAGTTTTTAAAATAGAAATTATTGATTCGAGTCGTATTTTGAAATTCCGAGTTCGTATTTGCAATTTCTGAGAGATTTCATGAAAATCCCGTTTTTTAGTCATCTTTGACTTTTCTTGACTTTTAAGTCGTCTTTGACTTTTCTTGACTTTTTAAAGTCGTCATTGACTTTTCTTGACTTTTAAGTCGTCATAAACTTTTCTTGACTTTTAAGTCATCTTTGACTTTTCTTGACTTTCAGTCAACTTTGACTTCCGTTGACTTTTTCCCGACTCGCCTGATAAGTTTGAAGACCGAAATTTTATTTAAAAAAATAATATTTTTGATTTATTTTTATTTAGATTTATTACAATTTATGATAATTTAATAAAATTATTTTGAATTTATTCGGAATTTATAATAAGGTTTTACGGTTTAAACCCGGGAATCATTTAACTATTCCCGACTCATCGTAAATCCCGAAACAAACCCGAAACTCGACTTTGGCATGAGTCACACGCCCATGTCATCGTTTTCCACTCACTTGAGATATTTAATTTGTTTCGATTAAACTAATACAAATATCTTAGATATTTGTTACTTTATCGATCCGTCAACGGAAATTACGCAAATCGTTTACAAAACTGACCCGACAATCACAAAACCACACGGCACTCTCACCCTCTCTTAAGCCTTGATATTTTCATTTATTTTGATTAATATAACATAATATCTTGATATTTAATTTAATTAACTTAATATCTAATTAATTACCGTAATATAATTATTAAACCCGAGTCAAATCCGTAACAACAATTTCAAAACCCGACTCATTAATCCTTCTATATGTACCGGCCCAACCACCCATCATTACTCACCAACAACCTTTTCATTTTACAACAAATCAAATTAAGATCAAATTAATCGTTCTTCAACGTTCTTCATTCGTTCTTGAACGTTCTTCATCCGTTCTTCGTCGTTCTTGAGCAAAATCGTCATAAAACCTTCATTTCTTAATTAAATCCGTCCTAACTTATATTTCTAGAATCTCCTCTTCGCTCTCCATCTTCAAGTACGGTTTATTTTCAATTCCGTCAAAATCGTTTTCAACATTTTAATTATGGAAAATCAAGTTTTAATTCTAATAATGTTTTTCTTGTCATTTCTTATAGGGGAAGATTTTGAAGACGAGTTTGGAGACTCGTATATTTTGGGTGAAGATTAGTAGACGGGTTTATACTTCTTATTTTTTTTGGTGCTAATTGGTTTTGCTAGCTAAGGTAACGATTCCGAGTTACTCGACGATTTAATGTTACATAGCCTTTGTTTCTTTTGTTTTTGGTTCATCTTTTGTTTTTGTTCATGTATTATGATTTATGGTTTTTGGTAGTATCGTGATAAGTAGTAATGATTTTTATGTTGTATGGAATTTTTATCATGTTAGTGTTCTTGACATATTGTATGGTTTATTTATAACCATGATTTTGTATGAATGATGGTTGAATTGGATGTTTAAAAATGGATGTTGTTAATTAAAATCATGTTAGAATTAATTTAGGGTGGTGGTTGTTGTGGCCGGGTAAGGGTGGCTGTGAACCGGCCGGTTCAGGCCTGGTTCAAACCGGTTCAGGCCGGTCCAGCCAGGTCTGGCTTGGTCCATGGTGGGTCCGGGTTTTGGTCTTTGGGTTGTGTCGATACTTGATTGTTTTATGGTTGTTTTGACGGGTTTTAAATATGTTAAGCATGCGGGAAATATTAGGAAACGATTTTAGTAAAATCGACAAAACATCCCAAAACAGGCCCAAACCAGGCGGTGGGCCCAGTCCAGGCCCGTGTCAAGTCGGCCCAAATCAGCCCGTGGGTCCCCTTCCTTAGACTTGTGACGGTTTTTGAGTTATTACTATTTTATCGTGTTTTGTAATATTTAGCAAGTGGGAAATGTTAATAAGTAAAATATTTAATTAAAAAGGTTTTTCATAAAATTATTATTTCTCACATGTTAGAAATTATAATACGAGATCGTAGTTTAATTTGAAATCCTTTAAGTCAAGGGGGGTTTTAGTAAGATTAAATAATTCACATGTTAGAAGTTTAATAAAATAACATGTAATGAATATGATGATTTTTATGATCAAGTCTATGTGGTAAAGACTCTGTTTCTAGCCGGTTTGACCAAACGGGTTTGGTCAAACTAAGATCTAGTCAGCCCCGTTTTGACTGATGACCCGTCGCGGGACTCGGGTCGGGGATTTGTCTTCAAGTAAGGTGTATTTAAGTAATGAATTAGCCTTAGTAGATATGAGGCGATATGATATTTGATTATGATTTATATGCAATTAGTCACATGATAGGATGTTTTCTCGTGACTGTTTAATTGTATGATATATGTCGTGTTGACTAAGTACCCATAGAGAATTATGAGTATATGGCGTCTTGACCATTCTAATTCTAAATGAGTATCTTGGACCATGACATTGATAGGCCATACTATCTTTAACGAGCATATGGAGTTTGCCGCTTGATAGCTTTTGTGTCCCGGCCTGGGGGGCTTATCTCCAAGTCGGGGCATGGCTGCCTAATCCACTTTGGGAACGGAGCCAGCTTAAGTACTAGCCATCTCTGCTTAGGGGGTCGCCTAGTAGAGTTTCTCGTGTACGGTTATGTCATGAGACGGGGAATGGAATAGCTGTTGTCGCTAGGTCTGATCAGTCTAGGACTAAGATGTTTTCCTACCTTGTGGTATAGCCTCGAGTTACAGAAGTCGACTATCGGCCGTGCTAAGAACTTATGCCTGTTTATAGAAGTATTGGTCTTTCTTGTTTGATGATTCTATGAGTTTTAGAAGGTGAGATGCAAGCCGGCTAAGATTGATAGAGTTTGGATTACCGATTGTTAACTGATTCACATGATTACGTGTTGATTAGGGTTTGAGTGATAATGACCATGTTACAGGGTAACCTTGAGCTAGCAAACCAGCCTTCCTACCGCTTGTTATATTTTATTATCGGTTTCACATGATAGCTTTCATATGATAGGTTATATGTTAGTTAATTGTTCATAACATGAAAAGATATCCATATATGTTTAAGTTTTGTATTTCCATATACATTGCTTTTTATTTATTCATGTTTTTATAAAATCGACATTTAGTGGCGTGGGAGAACTCGGAGTTACTCCCCACTGACTGTGGCTTCCGTGTTTATATTTAATGCGGTTGGCAGGTTTGTGATGCATACATTGGGTACATTGACGAGCTAGCGAGCGAAGTATTTACCTGGACCTATATTCGGTTCTTAGATTGTATATTATTTATACACTCTTTTATTTCCGTATTTATACGGGAGATATGTCTTCCGTCTTGTATATTTCTTTTGTAAAATATTATTTCCGTTTTGTAATAAACTTTTTTTTATTTATGACACCTTCGTTATGTATTATCATATTTTATTTAGTTAAATTATTTTTTTTCTTTCCGCAAATTTGAGGGTGTCACATTTAATCTTGGGTGCAACAAGACGGAGACCTTCTACTTTGGAGGTTGTTTTATGGAGGATCATCCATTAATTTCATGCTCAAGAACAATAAGAAGGAGTTCTTATTGTGCCCATATTGAACCGAAAATACCCCATGTAAGGATGTTTTCGTCTTATTTTTTCTTTTATGCTTTTATATTTGCAAGCATGATAACTAGATCCTAAATCATTAAGTTAATGTAATTTAATGAACTAATTAGAAGTGTCTAATTAGAGGTCTAGGACTTTCATGTGGTATCAGAGCTCAATTGTTACATGCATGTCGATTTTAGTCATTAAAATCGAGTTATACGATAACTTGGGTAAAATTGAAAATTTGTGTTCAAACTTGGTTTGCACGAAATTTTTAATTTACATGCATACCTAATGACCTCAAAATGGTTTTGGTCAAATTTGGTGATTTTATGGATTAATTTGCTATTTATTTTGATTTATGGCCTTTAAATCATGTTAATATGCATATTTTATGTTAAAAGTTAACTAAAAATAGTTCCATGTTGATTCTGGCCATGAAAATTTGATATGATCTCAAATGCATGTTGTACATACTATATGTACAATTTCGTGACTTTTAATTAAGTTTTGCATGATGATTTTTATATTTTATTTTGGGTTTACTTCATAAATGTTATGATTAAACCTCTATATTTAGCAAATACGATCAATTTGAACTAATTAAATACAAACAAAGTTATTGGGGACTAATTTTGAGTTCTAAATCAGTTTAGATAATTAGTTTGAGCTTAAATACGATTTAAGTGTTGATTATTGATTTTTAATGGGTAAAAATCGATAAAATCCATAAAAACGAGCTAGAATGAGCATGATAAGTGTTAAGGGCGATTTTGGCATGATTTTTATAGCATTTTATTTATGTTGTTATTTTTGAATGAATGAATGTCATTTATTTAAATTTTAATGCAAGCTGTACCTAGTATGGCCTAGATTATTTTAATCGGTATTACCCGTAATGTAAGGGAATACCGATTCGGTTGTAATTTTATTTGCGATCTCGTATCGCCGTTTGTAATAATTTAATTTCATTTTTAGATCAAATGTCTAATAGGAATTTTATTTGTATCTTTTTGTAATTAATTATTATAAAGACGGAGATTCCCGAAGTCGGTGTTCCAAAAGACGGTGCCATGAAGAGGCAAGGGGCCAAGGAGTTGGTTTCCGATTTTGTAATCTACTAGTTAATTAGATTAGCTAGGTGGCCATACTAGGATTTATTATTTGCTTGCTTTATTTTTCCGCTCATGCCAAAATCGCCAACATGCATCTTTATTTCTCGATTGTCAATTCAAAGTTATCCAAAATTCACCGACTTAGTTCGCTTATAGGGAATTAATAACAAAATTGACAAGACCTCTCACATAACTTAAAAAAAAATTGAGATTTAGCCTTACCAATTAGTAACACCTATGAACCCCGTGTTCATTAGGGCAACCACGCTCGTGGGTCCCTTTTTACCTCGGGTAAGTAGGGTGATGCGATCACAAGCCAAAATTGGATTGGACTCAACGAGATAAGCGTTATCTTGGGACTAGGAGATGGATTTAGTTGAAATCCGTCAACCAAGAGTTCTAAGGGTAGAATTAGTCAAGTATTGACTTACCATTTTTTAGATAAAGGTAGCATACGATGACTATTTTTGTCTAAAGATGGGTCTTGGAATCACTTATATAATTTCGTGAGGGGTCATTATATGAGTGACTTGTTAAAATTGTTTTACAAGTGAATTATATATAAGCAATGAATGTTTATTTTCCGTTGATATTTATTTTATACGCGCAAATGACAAACATTTTATCCTTCTACGAACTTGTAAATCCGTTCAATCGTGGAAAGGAGTTTCCATTATTTTATACGGTAGCATTTTGATTGCGATCTCTGTTTAAACCACCGTAGCTAAAGACAAAGTGAATTTTATCTTTTGATCCTCATATTCACCATTGAAAATGTCTCTTATGAAGAGTAAATGAATAAGTCGCACTTAGTCAAAAACGTTTTGATTTTTAGTGACGTCTTCTCATAACAATGGTACATCAATCTTTTCGCTCCAACGAAAATATTTTAATTTTTGGTATGTCGTCATAATGCTCCTTATCGAGGCTTACCTCAAAAGAGGCCAAATCAGTTGGGACGACTAAGTTAATCGATTTATTTAAAATCGTGAATAACCAAATACCGTAGTCATCTCATGAAAAGTTTATCCTTTTGAAGGAAAGACCATGAATGAAATGAAGAATAGTCTTCACAATAATTCTAATATACTTGTCTAAGTAGAGATTCATGAAAGTGAGTGGGAGCACTAAGAATGATGTTTATATTCTTAATTGTTAAGACGAGGTTCAAGAGTAGGTTGGCACGAGTTTGGCACAAGGCAAGGGAAAAAGGCAAGACTATTTTGAATAGTAAAGTTAAAACCCAAGCAAGGTGTCAAACCCAACTTTTGATGATTCTATTTTACAGTGTAAGACACAAGAAAACAATTTGCCCCAAGTTTTCTAAAGAGTTAGAAATTGGGTGTACTATTTTCACCCATAATATCTATATGATCGACATTTATTTTGCTAAATGCAATTTTTCGGTATTAGATACCTATTATGGTTTTCATCAATGTATTCAATGCATATAATAAATCGTACGACGACTAACCATGATTAAATGTCGACGTACAAGGGAAATATAACTATTATAGTTTTATTCCTATAGAGACATATAAAAGTTATAATGTGATCAATCTAGTTTTGGATTTAGAGGTGTACTTTAATAAACGTTGTTATGTACATGACCTCTAAATAAAGAATATAGTATCCACTTTAGTGTACGACACAAGTGTTTCACTTTTGTGAATAGAACAAGCGGTGTATCTTTTTATGCCTATACTTGGTCAATGGTTATCCCATACCAATCAAAAGTAATTATATTCTTGACCTAAACTAGTAATTACTTGTCATATAGATTGTAAAAGGCTCATAATTGGTGACCCTAATCTCATCTTAATTCTGGATTGTGTAGCACATTAAGAGGCTAGTATTGACAACTATTCCTAAACCATCTGATTTTGAATCTTATAGTGCGTGCGAATCTTGTATTCAAGGCAAGATGATTCGTGCCCTTTTTATTTAAAAGGAAATCGAACTAGTGAGTTATTAGCCCTATTACATAAGAATATGCGTGGTTCAATAACAAACACAATCAGAGATGGTTATGACTATTTCACTTTAATTTACCAATGATTTAAGTAGATATTATATTTGATTCTACTTAATGAGGTGCTATGAGAAATCTTTGAAAAGTTCAAAGAGCTTCAATGTGAAGTAGTTAATCACCAAGAGTATTAGACAAGGACTTACGAGTAAATCGTAACTACAAATATCTAAGTATTGACTTCGATTTTCACCAAAAGTATTGTGAAATAGTTTCACGAGTTAACTTCTCTAACACACATTATGAGATAAGGTGTTGTTGCATAGAGAAACAGAACCTTATACGATATGGTTTTGTCTTTGTCAAGTTAAACTGGGCCATTTGACTAACCTTGGGATCTTAATATTTTTGTCTGCTATTTCTTTTCCCACCATTTCAAAGCACATTTTAAACAGTCGGATTTTATTTCATATACGATATGGATAGGTAGCGTACCTAATTTATAAGTTATCCGAATAAAACAAGTGCTCAATAATCCTACATTGACCACGAGAACAAAGCGTTTGTGACTCGTGATGCTGTCTTTCAATAAAAATACGATTATTTCTTGATAAGACAAAATGGGAGAAAATGTTACAAGAGCCACAAACAGAGCATATGGTCCGGAAAAAGTTTCCTCATTGCTTGTTCAGTAATTGTTTCTTCGGAACCTAAGAGGTCAGATGGAATTTTATCACTCCTTAATAGTGATGAATTCTAATCCGTGACTTATAAAAGACTGTTTCTAGTCTCAACTTCTTGCTATGGCTTAGAGTCATGTGATTCGTAATGGACTCTATGCATGATGGTCAAGTATGTGACCTGGTAAATTTTACGTGAAGAAGTACGACCTCTTCAATGTAAATTGATTTTTAAGATCGAAATTTGCATGGATGAACATTAAAATGTTTTCAAAAATAAATTGGTAGGCAAAGAGTTTTGCACCAACCTTAATTCTTTGATCCATTCGAATATACTTAGCGATTACAGCATATCATAATAGTATGACGTCAGCTGGATCTCAAGAAACATCTTCTTGAATACGATTCTAGAAGAGGTAGTATATTTTATATTCACCTGTGGGTTCGAAGATCCTAACTATCCTAAGTTAATTTGCAAGCTTAAGAGGATGTCTTAAGTAAGCACTAAAGTGTTGGAATTAACGTGTCAATCATGTCATAAAATATTTCTCGATATCTCGAGGAATTATGTTTATACATGAAGTTTAGTGGGAGTAATATGGTTTTCATCAGTCTTATATCTGGAGACATATTGATAATTTTAGATGATGGAAGATTTTGGAGAAGTAGAATACATCTCTTAGATATCTGGATTTATGGAGATAAATCTAAAAGGATATTAGCATTGAGTCAAAATTCTTATATTGATAAGATCTTTGACTAGTTCAAGGAAGTTGAGTACATGATAATTGATTCCTTTTGCTTCCGCTGCGGGATCAATTATAAACGCTGTGATGTATACTCAATCCGACATTTCGCATGCTTTGAGTATGACGAATCATTTGCAATCAATCCAAGTGAGAGTCACTTGATAACCATAAAGAACATTCTTAAGTACTTGCGAAAGACTAAAGATATGATCCATGTGCTTGGAGTTTATAGTGAGTTGTGTGTAAGTGGTTACACAGACTATAGTTTCCAATCTAATCAAAGTGATTTGAAATCACGAACTGGCTGTGTTTTATAGAAGATTTGTCTGTTGGAAGAGTTCCAAGCAGAAAACACTATTGGAAAGGTTCCAAGTAAGAGTGACATTTTCAAATATAAATGTCATGTATCCGCTGGAAGTGTTCCAGGCAGTTTATCATTGCGGATTTCACAACGGAAATAGAGTACAATGCATCATATGATGATGCATATGAAAGTAGCTTGGATTCGACAGTATTGGAGGGACTAGAAGTAGTTCCTATAGTTGTATATCCTATCCCATGATACTGGTAAAACAGTGCGAGCTACTTTTAGGCCAAGAGTCCTAAGTCTAGATTCAAACCTAGACATGTACTCAGAAAGTTTTACGTAATATGAGATTACGTAGTCAAAGAGAAATAGCAATCAGAACGATGGGAAAGATGCAAGTAATGCTAATCCATTAGCCATGCCTTTTGCAGGCAGTACATGATAGTCATGTCATTTCAATGGATTTGAAATATGTACCTGAATTGCTAGAGATTATGAGATATGAAATTATTGATAGCGTATCAATTTTTCCAAATATTTGATAATCGCATTCATTGTTAAAGTTTCATTAAAAACTCCTTTATTTAGTGTGAGTAAATTTTAATACTTTGTTTATCCGAATTGGTTGAAAGAAAGGTTGAACCCAATTCAAGTGAACAGGATGAACTTAGTGTTTTGTCCTTAGTCACTCATTTGAGGTGATGTCTCGAAGTGACTAGATTGTAAGTCGATCGATGGTTGGTTCAGCACCATGGGGTCATGGAGATGACTGGTCGTTTACATAGACAGACCGTGGAGACACTCTGTCGGGCAGTGACCATAATAGAGTCCCTTATCAAAATTGTTGAAGCCTGGTCGTGGCGGGGATTTCTATTTTATTCCTATGAGTCGATTCTTTAGACTGGCGACCATTTACCTGAGTCGGTGTAGTTTCCGATTGACTTTGGTTTTTGTTCTAGGTCGTGCCGTGAAAGGAGGCCGATGGACATCTTCTGGGTCATGGTGATCTGCATCATACAATGTAAGATGGGTCAACAGGAATTGTCCACCCACTTTGGGTATTAACATCTTCGGGTACTCGAGGAGTAGTAACTGGAAATGCGTGGCCACGCTCGGAAGAGATCTCTGGTATATTTTCCGGTCAGACAGTTACTCTCCCAGATCGAGAAAACCACTCTATTTGTAAATTTTCAATCGCAAGTGCGACCTGTAAGACACCTTGCGATGACTGGGAGGATGTGACACCAAAGCGACAAGAGAATCGGTAGCACACAACTTGTCAAGACAAGTGGGAGAAATTGTAGGAGGAGGAGTCCTCCGCATTAGTGTTTTTACATGCACAACTTGTATTGGAAAAGTGGGAGATTGTTGGAGTAAGTGTCCTCCAAAATAGTGCATTTATATAATAAATCTCATTTGGAATATACGTGGCATGATTAGTATATTTTGATACTCCACATTAGTTGATTAACGTAAATCGGTAACGCTTGGCTGACTAGAGTTTTACGTTATTGTCGTATGACGGCGGTAATCAACTGATCCCTTTAGGTCACACCTATAGGATGAGACCCAAATAGAATACTAATTATTTGTATACGATACAGTTTAATTAGTGCATTACATATGTTTGATATGTACGTTTAGTAACGTGAGTTATTTATTGGAAATTGAGTTAGGAACTCATTCAACAAAAGTTTATTAGTCAATTATACGATAACTGACTGAATAAATTTTACGTCTTATTTTAATACGATTAAATAAGATTTAATTTAATGATTAATCGTTAATTAATTAAATTAGTTGAGGTTATGCATATATTTTGAGGTAGAGGTAATTAGTTAATTATATTTACAAAGAGTTGTAAAATAAATTAACTGGACATTGTGAGACCCATTATATATTGATATAATGGTTAAATATCACTTAAAAGTTAAGTACATATTGTTTATTAATTTGAGTCATATAATTGTTATATGATCAAATTAACAGTTAATTATGCAAGATAATTAAGCATATGATTAATAAGTATTTGTGGGACAAATATCAAAAAAATCAAAATGCTCCATATGAGACACTTGGACCAGTTTTAGCTAGTAGAAAAATAATCATGTTTATTCTCTACTAAATCCAAACTCCACCAAGTGATTATGACATGTTATGACACATGATCATTATTGTAGAGTCTATTGATCGAATACGAAAGAGGGGGGGGGGGGGTGAATTGAGTATTAAAAAGTAGCCCCACTTTTTCGATTTATATGATATGTAATTAATTATTTGATCTTATGAATTAAAATCAACTAATTAATTAATCAAAGTAAGCGCAAGTAACGAAATAACCAAAAGTAAAGAGATAAGAGAAAGGCACACGATTTTTGAAGTAGTTCAGCTTCACACGTTGAAACCTACGTCCACTATTCTCGATTAATAATTCTTAGTATCTTTCTACGGATTACAAAAATTATCAACCCACTCGTATAATCAACACTATGATTATAGCTCAAGGTGAGTATCGCTAAATACTCTATACTATCTTAAGTTAATAAGAAAGTACAATATAACTCACACAAATTCCCGTTAAAGAATTGTAAGCTTATAATGATGTACTATTATCCAATAACGTATTTCACTCAAGCGATTGATAATAATTGATGCATGACTCTTTTAAAAAACAAACTCTAAAAATAATAAATATTTGCTCAAAGGTTTGCTATAAAATGATTTTGGAAAATCAACACAAGTAAATATGTAGCCGTGTGATTGTTGTGTATGTCGTGTGTAGTCGTGTGTTTTCCAATTGATATGTGAAGGAGTATTTATAGTAATAGAAGTATAGTAGATCTAAAACCCTAGCTTAATATTTAAGAAAGATGTTTATCTTATCATAAAATAATATTTGCTTATCTTTTAGAAATATCTTTATCTCAAAATATTATTTGGTTTATCTTATAGAAATATATTTAACTTTTAATATCTCAAAATATTGTTGTAAAGATATAGTAGAATCCTAGATTAGGTAAACAAGGGAAACAACCTAAGGACGCCGAAATCCCTAGGAGGCACGCAACCCTAGGTGGCACAAACACTAGGTTCCACGAAACCCTAGGTGGCTCAAACACTAGGTGGGCTAATTAGGTTAACAACAAATTGAGATAGAATATATTAGAAACCTTAGGTAGCATGACAACCCGTAAGTTGTATTACTAACCAATAGAATCTCATAAATATATTCTCAAATAAAACTTTTGATAAATATAAAAATACTCTTTCACTTTTGAAAACATTTCAAAACATTTTATTTCCAAAATCATGCATCAATATTTTAACATCCAAAGTCATAGGCTAAAGCTAAAACTTTGAACATAAAATCTCTCGAATGGAATAGTTACCGAATGACGACCTATACTATCTAATCTTCACAAAGATCTTCAGTATACGAATCATCTCTTCTTCTTGATCACAAAGACCCTCTATCTTGAGTCTTGTGTTGTTCGAGGTAGATCTTGCTTGAAGCGATTTTCTTTAAAGTTATGCCTAGTTAGCTATAACTTCCATGTTCACTTCCAAAGTTATTCCTGAAGTTGTTATAACTTTGTCTCACAGACTTTATCAAAGTTATGCCTAACTTTGATCTTTCTTCTCATATTTTTTGCTAGCTATAATAAGACTAAAGCACACAATTACACGCATATGATATATCGAGTAAAACATATTATCACGTAAACACATGTCATTATCAAAAATATGAAATTGGTCCAACAAATTCCCCCTTTTGATGATGACAAGTCTCTTATGATTTTCTCTTAACATTGTGACTAAGTATGGTTCCCCCTTAACAAAGCACTCCAAAGTTATAGCAACTTTGATCGCAAGAACATAACAACTTAGCCAAAGTTATAACTCAAATCATATCATTTCTTCCCCCTCTTGGCATCATTGAAAAGACAAGAACAAAGACATAAAACGACTAGAATAACATACGTCAAGGCAAGAAATAGATATGCAAAATACGCAATATAAAACGATATATAACAAGCAAAATCAAATGTCAAATGTTAATTAAGAACTACAAACCACGAAAACATAGTTTAAATGCCATTTGGGCCGAATGGGATAAGAGTTTAATAAGCCAAAATGGGTCGAATTGGTTAATAGTTCAAAAAATAAACAACCAAGGATAAGAGGATCAAGGCATATTGGGATGGCGGATTTTGTTAGGGTCAACATAACCGGGTCGGGTGCGGTACTCGAGAGTGGAGAGACAGTCAAGGCACGTGGACACATGGGTAGCTTGAGCGGTGAGGCAAACGTCAAAGTTCCGAACTTTCAAGGAAAGAGCCTCCGTCGCATCAAAGATAGTACGCATCCCCTCACGCATCTCCGTACCACTTTTAACCAACGAGCCTCCTTGGCTCACCAAGTATTGCATGCGGTCCCTTTGCCTATACATCTCTTGCCGACTATCGACAATGTTCCTCTCAAATTTTGCTAGGCAATCATCCACACCCGTCATCCATGCCCTCATCTCACTACTCACACCCGACCCACCACGGTCACGGGTGGAGCTAGTGGACCCCAATGCCATGGTTTGAACAATCTTGTCCAACACCGCATCAATCTTCTTGTCTTACACATCAAGGCGCTCCATCACACTTCCCATAAACATATCCAACCTAGACTCGATTCCCTAAAAATCATTACCAATCGGTTTCAACCCGACCGAACCCCCTTTGGTCAAAAACGTCAACTCCGGTTCATAAGCATTCAACTTCATGAATTTTAAAAACGTGTCACACATATCATCCTTGACGGTAACCCCATAATTGTTCACATCAACGACCCCCTTCGACTCAAGTATCCGTGACACCCACATCCCGTAGGGTAAATCAAGGTTTGAATAAGTCTTGTCCTCGGTCACCGAAAAGGCGGTTTGTGAAATACGAGAAAATACAAGAAAAGATAGATTAACCCGGTTTCCCTCCAACCAATTCTTCACAACTAACATCTCATAACATGCAATCTTGTCCCGTCCTCCCCGACGCGGAATTTTGGTGTTCCATAAAAAATTTAACATAAATTTCAAATTTGAGGACACACTCCCCGCCAAAACACAACTCGACAAAGTAGCTCCTACATCAAAATATTTCTTTACTTCCAACTTGGCCGTGTCCGTCAGTTCATCCCATGACGTACTCGGGTTGATTTTGATTCCATCATCAGGAAACCAAAAACAGAGTACAAAAGTCCGTCACGGATATCGAAACCGAACGGCCATTGACAACGGCATTCAACACCCCATCAGTTAACGAAACAGAAGCGAAAAACTGGATTACCTCAATCGGATAAACTGGACCCGAAAATCGTGCCACAGTTTCCCATTCTTGAAAATTTAGAAAGTCGGTAAAGAATCCTAAAGCCGCATATTTGTCACACCAAGCTTTCGGATAATGACGACCCCCATGTATTCCGTACTGAGCAACTCGGTTTACAAGCTTTCGTTCATCTTTCGTGAGACGGAGTTCGTCAAGCCCGGAAGATGTTTCTTAAGGCAAAAAGTCACGGAATGTGACCCGTGTAGTCACCTCGGGAACCGTGTCAACGGTTTCGGTAGTAGCTTCTTCTTGTACTCTAGCTTTGCCCTTATTTAACCTTATTCTTTTTGTACCCTCAAGACCCGTACCGGACTCGGTTTGGTTCATGGTAGGTGTTTTTTGTGTGGGATTAGGAGAAGTATTTGTAGGCATGCTAGGCTTTGGAGTTTTGGGATTTGGGTTTTTGGAGATTTTTTATCTTGTGGAAGCCATGGATGAAGGTTGAAGGTTTTGGGTAATTTTTTTTTTTGTTGTTGTTTGGGTGCCGTGAGGAAGGAGAAAAGGAGAGAAAGAGTTAAAAAATTGGATGAAGTGTTTGTGTGGTGAAAGTGATGGGTAATTATGAATTGTAAAAATTGGGAAGAGTACTTTTGTACTTGGCACATGGGTGCCGGCTCTTAGACCCCTATTTCCTTTTTTTTTTTTTTTTGAATTTGGGTAGGAAAAGGAATCTTAGGTAATTAATTGTGGGGATAAGGTAAGGACAGAATTTGGTAAATAAAAAGATATGGTAAGGTGATTTTGTTGAGAATTTTCGGCAAACTATAGTACTTGGGAAGAATTTTGGTTCAATTTGAAAAGTGAATAAGATAGATTTTTGGCAAATATGTGGTTCATAATTCAATTTCCATAAAACACTTAATATGCAAGATACTCACGTAAAATATATTATATTAAACACAAATATACTAGCAATGAAATATGCGGACACAGTCATACAATCTCGTCTTATTCTAGCCAGTCACGCAGGTTCACAAAATAAATATGAGGAATTTAATTGCTACCGATTAAACCAATTTCCAACAGCAAAATCTCAAAACGTCTTCTTGCTAACGCCTTTGTTAAAATGTCAGCCCATTGATTTTCAATACTACAAAATTCGAGTTTAATGTTACCCTTTTCTACATGGTCACGCAAAAAATGATGTCTAATGTCTATATGCTTAGTACGAGAATGCTGAGCTGGATTCTTAGAAATAATAATAGCACTCGTATTATCACAGAAAACAGGCATACAACCAACATTAACACCATAATCACATAGTTGTTGCTTTAACCATAGTAATTGAGAACATACCAGTCCTGCAGCAATATATTCGGCTTCTACAGTAGATAATGCAACCGAATTTTGCTTCTTTGAGCCCCAAGTGATTATGAAAGATCCAACAAACGTAGCAAATCCAGAGGTACTTTTTCTATCTAGAGAACATCCTGCATAATCTGCATCTGAATATCCTACTAGATCGAAATTACACTCAAGTGGATACCACAAATATAAATTAGATGTACCAATTAAATACCTCAAGATACGTTTAACTGCAATCATATGTGACTCTTTAGGACATGATTGAAATCTATCACAGACACATACGCTGAACATAATGTCAGGTCTACTTGCAGTTAAATATAATAAAGAACCAATCATACCTCGATATGTAGTCTCATCTACGGACTTACCATTTTCGTCCAAGGTCAACTTTTTGTCAGTTACCATAGGTGTGTCCATTGGATGAGCGTTCTCCATACCAAATTTTATGATTAGCTCCTTGACATATTTTTGTTGGTGAATCTTTATTCCTTCTTTGGTTTGTTGAATTTGCAATCCTAAGAAGAATTTTAATTCTCCCATCATGCTCATTTCATATTCTGAGGTCATTAGATCTGAAAAATACTTGCACAATTTATTGTTAGTAGAACCAAAGATAATATCATCTACATAAATTTGAGTAACAAGTAAATCAGAACCCTCGGATTTTAGAAATAGGGTTTTGTCGACAGATCCTCTTTTACAATTGTTTTGTAATAAAAATTTAGATAATCTGTCGTACCAAGCTCTAGGCGCTTGTTTCAAACCATATAAAGCTTTATCGAGTTTAAAAACATGGTTTTGAAACTTGCTATTCAAAAATCCGGGAGGTTGTTCAACAAAAACCTCTTCTTCCAAATAACCGTTAGGAAATGCAGTCTTAACGTCCATTTGGAATAATTTCATTCCTTTATGAGCTGCGAAGGCGATGAGCAAGCGAATAGCTTCAAGTCTTGCTACTGGAGCGAATGTCTCGTCATAATCAATCCCTTCTTGTTGATTATAACCTTGAACGACCAATCGAGCCTTGTTACGAACTATAACTCCTGAATCATCCAATTTATTTCTGAATACCCATCGAGTTCCAATCACAGTTCGATTAGAAGGTCGTGGCACTAGATGCCAAACCTTATTACATTCAAACTGTTGAAGCTCCTCTTGAATTGCTACAATCCAGTCGGATTCTGCAAGTGCTTCTTTGATGTTGGTAGGCTCTATGGTAGACAGAAATGAATAGAATGAACAGAAGTTATTTAATGTTCGCCTAGTTTGAACTCCCTTATTCAAACTTCCTAGGATAGAATCCATAGAAAGGAGCTCTTATATTTCCATTTCTTAGAGTTCCTAGGCTCATCATCATCTGATGAACAATCACTTTCCTCAAATGATTAAGAATCAAGATTGGTTCCCCCTGAGTTGGACTCTGGGGTTATAGCTGAAGTTTGTACAACTTCAGTTACACCATATTGGTCCTGGTTCAAAGTTATAGCATCATCAGCTATAACTTCAGTTTTCTTTTCCTTGTTTTGAGAAGAGACATTCGTATCATCAACAATTGTATCAGTTCTCTATTCAGGGTCATTTGCGGATTTATCAAGTTCATCATTGATTCCTTCAATAACTTCTTCATTATTATCTGGCTCGTCTTCCCTTGAGAGGCGAAAGTCTGGATCATTCATGTCTTCTTCTTCATTTTGTTCAACTTGCTCAGGCACATTATCTTCATCAAATACAACATGAACACTTTCTTCTATGCACAAAGTTCTTTTGTTAAAAACTTTAAAAGCTTTGCTATGATTAGAATAACCAACAAACACAGCTTCGTCACTTTGTGGATCAAATTTGCTCAAATTAATTTTTCCATTATTATGGACAAAACATTTACTACCGAAGCAACGAAGGTGAGCTATATTGGGTTTTCTCCCTCTTAAAAGTTCATAGGGAGTCTTTTTTAGAATAGGTCTAATCATAGCTCTATTGTGCACATAGCATGCAGTACTAATGGCTTCTGCCCAAAAGCTCTTAGGAAGGCCACTACACAAAAGCATAGTGCGGGCCATGTCCTCCAATGTTCTATTCATACGTTCCACGACACCGTTTTTTTGTGGGGTTCGTGGTGCAGAAAAGTTATGTCCTACACCATTCTCCCTACAATATTATATAAAGGCTTGATTATCAAATTTGGTGCCATGATCTGTACGAATAGAAACTAACTTCTTATCATACTTGTTTTGGGCGAGCTTCATTAGTACCACAAACGCATCGAAAGTTTCATCTTTAGTAAATAGAAAGATAGGCCATACATACCTTGAGTGGTCATCGACTAGGACGAATACGTACCTCGATACACCGCGGCTTCTTACTTTCATAGGTCCACACAAGTCCATGTGTAGAAACTCAAGTGGACGTTCCTTACTTACTACTCGTTTTGGTTTGAATGAAGATCTAACTTGTTTACAACGGGCACATGAGTCACACATCTTTTCTTGTTCGAATTTGATTGAGGGTAAACCCTCAACTAAATCCCACGATTTAAGTTTCTTTAAAATTGTTGGACTGATGTGTGCAAACCTCTTGTGCCACAAGCATGAATCATCCACGGTGACTTTCATGCACGTAAAGGAACTTGTAGTGACTTTAATTAAATCAATCATATACACGTTCCGTTTACGTAAGCCTTCTAAGATAACAGTACTAGTCCCTTCAATTATGATGCGACAAACATTTAAATGAAAAACGACTTTATTGCCTTTGTCACATAATTGAGAGATACTTAGCCAGTTATGCTTAAGACCATCTACCAGATATACATTATTAATAGCATGTGAAGAAGATTTACCAATCTTACCTACACCGATTATATTACCCTTCTTATTGTCTCCAAAGGTGACCTTGCCACCGTTGAAGGGTTCTAGTGAAAGAAATAAATTCTTGTTTTCGGTCATGTGTCTCGAACACCCACTATCGAGATACCATAGATTATTTTCTTTCACTGTTATCTGCAAGAGAATCAAATACAGCTTTTAGGTACCCACGCTAAGTTGGGTCCTTTTTGTTTAGTGACTCTATATATTTGATCCTTCCTAACCCATACCTGTTTGACAATTCTTTTCTTCTTAGGATAAGGTTTGCTAGGTTTATTATAATGTTTGTTATTGTTGCGACGCACATTGGTTTTAAATGACTGCTTCTGATTCACATAAGGTTTAGATTTTGAAGGTACATATGTGTAATCGAAAGCTATGTCATAAAACCACCTGAACTCATTATTTCCAACCTCATCACGTTGAGATTCAGGTTCAGATTCATAAATGCTAGACACGTCACGTTCTTTAACAAAATCAGTTTGATTTTTGTTGTCGTTCACATATTTAACACAATTATCTTTAACATGACCGTTGTGACCACAATAATTGCAAATCAGATATTCTGAAAGATTGACATACTTCCATCTTCTGAAATCACGGTCAGAAGGAGTGGATTTGCACTTATCATGGTCTCTACGACTATAGCATTCATGACCTAGACCTATCTTCATGTTATTGTTAGACTGTTCAGTAAGAAAGTCTAAGACCTTCTGACTTCCTTCCCATTTATCATGAACCTTTCGTGCATGCACGAACAACTCCTTCAAAGACTGAATTTCTTTTTCAAAAAACGAATGATATAAATTCGAGTCTTTGGAGGGATTGTTCTTTTTGAAATTTTCACGAAAATCGTTAAAGCGTTTGTTCAAGATAAATTTCTCCTCATTGTGTTGATTTTTGGCTTGGGAGAATTCAGCCTTTATATCTTTCAATTGCTGAGAGAGAAAAGAGTTTTATTTCTTGTGATCAATGATAGCAACTTCCTTTGCCTTAGCTTCAAGTTGTAAAAGCTCATTGACTTTCTTCAATTCTAAAGTTATAGCTTCATTAGCTATAACTTTGGCTTGAAGATGCTTAATGTTGAGCTTCAACTCTGAGATTATAGCTTCATTAGCTATAACTTTAGACTCAAGAGCTTCTTTCTCAACATTTGTCATGTCTGAAGTTATAACTGAAGTTACCATAACTTTAGACTTGAGCTTTTTCGCTTTGGCCTTTAGAAGTTGGTTTTTCTCAGCAATATCAAGAATTTTGTAACAACCCGAAAAGTACCCAATTTTTCTAGTAAAAATATTTACTAACACTTTTCAGTAGAACTTAAGTTTTTAAAATAGAAATTTTTGTTCCGAGTCTTATTTTGAAATTCCGCGTTCGTATTTGGAATTTCTGAGAGATTTCATGAAAAGACTGTTTTTAGTCATCTTTGATTTTGACTTTTTTTCTCGACTTTTAATGTTTTGACTTCCTGACTTTTAAAGTCGTCATTGACTTTTTTTCTTGACTTTTAAGTCGTTCTAAACTTTTCTTGACTTTTAAGTCATTTTCGACTTTTCTCGACTTTTCAGTCAACTTTGACTTCCGTTGACTTTTCCCGACTCGTCTCATAAGTATGAAGACCGAAATTTTATTTAAAAAAATAATATTTTTGATTTATTTTTTATTTAGATTTATTAAGATTTATCATAATTTAATATAATTATTTTGAATTTATTCGGATTTAAAGAATAACTTTTACGGTTTAATTCCGAACGTCATTTAACGATTCCCGAGTCATCGTAAATCCCGAAACAAAACCGAAACTCGACTTTGGCATGAGTCACACGCCCATGTCATCGTTTTCCACTCACTTGAAATATTTTATTTGTTTCGATTAAACTAATACAAATATCTTAGATATTTGTTACTTTATCGATCCGTCAGTTTAAATTACGCAAATCGATAAATCAGACCCGATTGTTCACCAAACCACACGGTTTTCCCTCCTCTCTTAGACCTTGATATTTTATTTCTTTTCATTACAATAACATAATATCTTGATATTTAATTCAATTAACTTAATATCTAATTAATTACGGTAATATAATTATTATACCGAGTCAATGCCATAACAGCAATTTCAAAACCCAACTCACTATTTTGCTCTATATTACACGGCACTCCAACTCCCACTTTACTCACTAACAACTTTTCATTTTACAACAAATCAATTTAAGATCAAATCAATCGTTCTTCATCGTTCTTGAACGTTCTTCGTCGTTCTTCATCCGTTCTTCGTCGTTCTTGAGCAAAACCTTCATAAAACCTTCATTTCTTAATTAAATCCGTCCTAACTTATATTTCTAGAATCTCCTCTTCGCTCTCCATCTTCAAGTACGTTTTATTTCCAATTCCGACAAAATCGTTTTCAACACTTTAATTATGGGAATTCATATTTTAAGTTCTAATAATGTTTTTCTTGTCATTTCTTATAGGGTAAGATTTTGAAGACGAGTTTTGTGACTCGTATATTTTAGGAGAAGATTAGAAGACGGGTTTCTTATTTTCTT
>JAIUZE010032816.1:0-11132 GCA_022085475.1 Heliosperma pusillum | reverse complement strand
CGTATGTCCACTAACAGATGCAATTAAGCAGTAGAATACATCTCCGTTCCGACATTCCAGCCTTACGAATGTGGAGGTAGCCAAGGGAATGAGAGTACAAAGCACATAACAAAATAGTGCTCAAACCGTATCATTTGTAAAAACCGACTCAAAGTAGAACATACCAAAAACCGTCACAAAACATGAGAATAGGGCATTATGTAAATGTAATTATGATAAACATGAATCAATACATGATACATAAGCATTAGACCAAGTTTAAGAAGCATAATAAATAGGAAACATAGATCTTATCTCAAAACAACAAGTTTGGAAGCTAACTAAAACAAGGGTCCACTTCAAACCGTCATAACTAGCGTTCTAGACATGCAAATGCAGAAATTGCAAGTTGAGGTGATAGCTTATCCTCTTACGGTTCTAACAGGATGTAACAAGGCTAAAACAAGCAAGTAACGAAGGAGATATGATCATTTTACGAAAAGGGGTCAGTGCAGTTAAACTGCACAAGTCACGACCGTGACTTGTATTTCACGCCTTGTATTTCACACCCGTGAAACTGTCTGTTACGCTCGTGACATGAGTTTCACGACCTTGACTTGGGTCAAGACACCTCAATTTTGTTCTAAACTCAAACATCATCAACTATTATCATAAATCATCAATTCTCATATCAATTCTTAACAAACAACAAGTATCATCATCAACACAAGTTCTATGAATACTAATCCTATTCCAAATACGATTACTAACATAGAAAACACATTAAAACACGTAAATGATATCGAGTAACCCTTCACCGTTACCTTTTCGCGTCTTTAATCGAGTTCTAAACCTTCCTAGTCTCCACCTACATACAATTAGATAATAAAAGATGAATATCATTCACCTTGAGAAAGACGGATAATTTAAAAAGCGAGAAAGGCGGTAATTTTATTACCAATACGGATAGAGGAAGATAAGAGGGGAAGAATAAGACGAACTTACGTGAATTTGAGCAAGAAACGAATGAGTTATGACGAATCTAAGCTTGGATCAAAAATGGAGGCAAGGGGTTTGGTTTTCTTAGTGAGGAAGAAATGTTGAGTTGTGTGAATGAAAAATAGGTTAGGAGGTAGTATATGTAAAGAGTGAGTGGAAAAGTCAATAAAAGTCAAAGACGACTTAAGACGGGTTTTACCTGAAATCTCTCGGAAATCCCAAATACGAACTCGGAAATTCTAAATTCGACTCGGAAAATTAAATTCTAAATTAAAACTAAATTTCGCTGAAAAGTATCCGTAAAATATTTTTACTATAAAAATAGGGTACATTTGCGGGTGTTACAATAAATGATAATATAGTACTCCCTTCGTCCCGGTCATTTGTTTGCCTTTTTTATTCTTTGTGGTGTATTATAATCAAAGGCAAACAAATGATTAGGACGGAGGGAGTATACAATATCTGATGCATAGGGATGTGCAATAGGCGGTGGTAGTGATGGCGTAATACGCCTCTATCTGCAAAACTTTTCATTGTAGAGTTTATTGATCGAATACGAAAGAGGGGGGGGGGGGGGGGGAATTGAGTATTAAAAGCTAGCCCCACTTTCTCGATTTATATGATATATAATTAATTATTTGATCTTATGAATTAAAATAACTAATTAATTAATCAAAGTAAGCGTAAGTAACGAAATAACGAAAAGTAAAGAGAGTAGAGAGAGGCACACGGATTTTTGAAGTGGTACAGTTTCACACGTTGAAACCTACGTCCACTATTCTCGATTAATAATTCTTAGTACCTTTCTACGGATTACAAAAATTATCAACCCACTCGTATAATCAACACTATGATTATAACTCAAGGTGAGTATCGCTAGATACTCTATACTATCTTACGTTAATAAGAAAGTACAATATAATTCACACATTCAAAATTGTACGTTAATAAGAAAGTACTCTATACTATCTTACGTTAATAAGAAAGTACAATATCATAAAATAATAGTAGATCTAAAACCCTAGCTTAATATTTAAGAAAGATATTCATCTTTAATATCATAAAATAATATTTGCTTATCTTTTAGAAATATCTTTATCTCAAAATATTATTTGGTTTATCTTATAGAAATATATTTATCTTTAATATCTCAAAGTATTGTTGTAAAGATATAGTAGAATCCTAGATTAGGTAAACAAGGGAAACAACCTAGATAGGCCGAAATCCCCTAGCTACACGAAACCCTAGGAGACACGCAACCCTATGTGGCACAATCCCTTGGTTTACACGAAACCCTAGATGACTCAAACCCTAGGTGGGCTTATTAGGTTAACAACAAATTGAGATAGAATATATTAGAAACCCTAGGTAGCATGACAACCCATAAGTTTTATTACTAACCAATAGAATCTCATAAATATATTCTCTAATAAAACTTTTGATAAATATAAAAATACTCTTTTACTTTTGAAAACATTTAAATCATTTTATTTCCAAAATCATGCATCAACATTTATCATCCAAAGTTATAGGCGAAAGCTATAACTTTGAACATAAAATCTCTCGAATGGAATAGTTACCGAATGACGACCTATACTATCTAATCTTCACAAAGATCTTCAGTATACGGATCATCTCTTCATCTTGATCACAAAGATCCTCCATCTCGAGTCTTGCGTTGTTTGAGGTAGATCTTGCTTGAAGCGATTTTCTTTAAAGTTATGACTGGGTAGCTATAACTTCCATGTAAACTTCCAAAGTTATTCCTGAAGTTGTTATAACTTTGTCTCACAGATTTTATCAAAGTTATGCCTGAAGTTCTTATAACTTTGATATTTCTTCTCATAATTGTTGCTAGCTATAATAAGACTAAAGCACACAATTACACGCATATGATATATCGAGTAAAGCACATTATCACATAAATACATGTCATTATCAAAACAATAAGATAGGTCCAACAAATTCCCCCTTTTTGATGATGACAAGTCTCTTATGATTTCCTCTTAACATTGTGACTAAGTATAGTTCCCCCTCAACAAAACACTCCAAAGTTATAGCGACTTTGATCGCAAGAACATAACAACTTAGCCAAAGTTATAACTTGAAAGACATTAAGATATAACGAGTCTTGACAAGGAGCAAGCTTAAGCAAAGACTCAAATCATATCATTTCTTCCCCCTCTTGGCATCATTGAAAAGACAAGAACAAGGATATAAAATGACTAGAATAATATACTCCAAGGCAAGAAATAGATATGCAAAATACGCAATATTAAACGATATATAACAAGCAAAATCAATTATTAAATGTCAATTAAAAACTACAAACCACAATAATATTGTTAGTTGCCATTTGGGCCGAATGAATAGAGTATAAAAACCCAAAATGGGCCGAATGGTTTAGTAGTTTAAGAAACAAACAAGCTAAGGTAAGAAGATCAAGGCATTTTGGGTTGACGGATGATGTTAGGGTTAATGTAGTCGGGTCGGGTGCGGTACTCGAGAGTAGAAAGGCGATCGAGGCACGTCGATACATGAGTAGCTTGTGCGGTGAGGCAAACATCAAAGTTTCGAACCTTCAAAGAAAGAGCCTCCGTCGCATCAAATATAGTGTGCATCCCCTCACGCATTTCCGAACCGCTCTTCACCAATGCACCTCCTTGACTCACCAAGAATTGCATCTGATCCCTTTGCCTAAACATCTCTTGTCGAATATCGACTACATTTCTCTCTAATTTTGCTAGGCAACCATCAACACCCGTCATCCAAGACCTCAACTCACTACTCACACCCGACCCACCATGGTCACGGGTGGAGCTAGTGGACCCCATTGCTACGGTTTGGACAACTTTGTCAACAACCGCATCAATCTTCTTATCTTGCGCATCAAGGCGCTCCATCACTCTACCCATAAAAACATCCAACTTAGATTCGATCCTCGAAAAGTCAGTCACCACCGGTTTCACCATACCCGAACCACCCTTGGTCATAAATATTAATTCCGGACCACAAGCCTCCAATTTCATGAACTTCAAAAACGTATCACACATATCATCCTTTACGGTAACACCATAAATATCCAAATCAACAACCCCTTTTGACTCAAGTAGTCGTGACACCCACATTCCGTAAGGTAAATCAAGGGTCGAATAAACTTTCTCCTCGATTACCGAAAAAGCAGTTTGTGAAATACGAGAAAATACAAGAAAAGGAAGATTAACCCAGTTTCCCTCCAACCAATTTTTCACAACCAACATCTCATAACAAGCAGTTTTATCCCGTCCTCCCCGACGCGGAATAACCATGTTCCACAGAAAATTCAACATAAACTTCAATTTTGGGGACACATTCCCCGCCAAAACACAACTAGACAAAGTAGCCCCATCATCAAAATACCTTTTCACCCCCAACTTAGCCGGGTCCGACAGTTCGTCCCATGACTTACTCGGGTCAATTTGGATTCCATCATCAGGAACCAAAAACAGAGTACAAAAGTCAGTCATGGAGACCGAAACTGAACGGCCATTAACAACGGCATTCAACACTCCAGCAGTTAAAGAAACAGAAGCGAAAAACTAAATTACCTCAATCGGATAAACTGGACCCGAAAAACGTAACACGGTTTCCCATTCTTGAAAATTTAGAAAGTCGTTAAAAAATCCCAAAGCCTCATATTTTTCACACCATGCTTTCGGATAGTTACGACCTCCATGTATACCGTACTTAGAAACCCGATTGACTAACTTTCGTTCATCTTTTGTTAAACGAAGCTTGTCAAGCCCGAAAGCCGTCTCTTGAGGCGAAAAATCTCGGACCGTGGTCCGTGTGGTCACCTCGGGAACCGTGTCAACGGTTTCTGTTGTTGCTTCGTCTTGAACTCTAGCCTTTCCCTTATTTAACCTTCTTCTTTTAGTACCCTCAAGGACCGAACCCGACTCGGTTTGGGTCATATTTGGTGTTTTTTGTTTTGGGTTAGGAGAAGGATTAGTGGGAATGCTAGGTTTTGGAGTTTTTGAGTTTGGGTTTTTGGTAATTTTTGATCTTGTGGAAGCCATTGTTGAAGCTTGAAATTGATGGGTAAATTTTTATTGTTATTGTTGTTGTTGAGCCGTGAAGGTGAAGAAAAGACAAGAAAATTGGTGAAAGTTTTGATGGTGATGTGTATTGATAGTGATAGGAGGTAATTATGAAAAGTAATATTGGGTATTGTGTTTTTGTACTTGGCACATGGGTGCCGGCTCAAGAGTCCTATTTTCCTGTTTTTTTTTTTTTTTTGAATTAGAATCGGAAAAGGAATCTTAGGTAATTAATTTTAGGGATATGGTAAGGATGGGATTTGGTAAATATGTGGTTCATAATTCAATTTCCTTAAAACACTTAATATGCAACATACTCACGTAAAATATATAATATTAAACACAAATATACTAGCAATGAAATATGCGGACACAGTCATACAATCTCGTCTTATTCTAACCAGTCACGCAAGTTCACAAAATAGATATGACGAATTTAATTGCTACTGATTAAACCAATTTCCAACCGCAAAATCTCAAAACGTCTTCTCGCTAACGCCTTTGTTAAAATGTTAGCCCATTGATTTTCAGTACTACAACATTCGAGTTTAATGTTGCCCTTTTCTACATGGTCACGTAAAAAATGATGTCTAATGTCTATATGCTTAGTACGAGAATGCTGAGCTGGGTTCTTCGAAATAATAATAGCACTCGTATTATCACAAAATACAGGCATACAACCAACATTAACACCGTAATCACATAGTTGTTGCTTTAACCAAAGTAGTTGGGAACATACCAGTGCTGCAGCGATATATTCGGCTTCTGCACTAGATAACGCAACCGAATTTTGCTTCTTTGAGCCCCAAGTAATTATGCATGGTCCAACAAACGTAGCAAATCCAAAGGTACTTTTTCTATCTAAAGAACATCCTGCATAGTCTGCATCTGAATATCCTACTAGATCGAAATTACACTCAAGTGGATACCACAAATATAAATTAGATGTACCAATTAAATATCTCAAGATACGTTTAACTGCAATCATATGTGACTCTTTAGAACATGATTGAAATCTAGCACAGACACATACGCTGAACATAATGTCAGGTCTACTTGCAGTTAAATATAGTAAAGAACCAATCATACCTCGATATGTAGTCTCATCTACGGACTTACCATTTTCGTCCAAGGTCAACTTTTTATTAGTTACCATAGGTGTGTCCATTAGATGAGCGTTCTCCATACCAAAATTTATGATTAGCTCCTTGACATATTTTTGTTGGTGAATCTTTATTCCTTCTTTGGTTTGTTGAATTTGCAATCCTAGGAAGAATTTTAATTCTCCCATCATGCTCATTTCAAATTCCGAGGTCATTAGATCTGAAAAATACTTGCACAATTTATTGTTAGTAGAACCCAAAATAATATCGTCTACATAAATTTGAGCAACATGTAAATCAGAACCCTCGGATTTGAGAAATAGGGTTTTATCGTCAGACCCTCTTTTAAAATTGTTTTGCAATAAAAATTTTGACAGTCTGTCGTACCAAGCCCTAGGCGCTTGTTTCAAACCATATAAAGCTTTATCAAGTTTAAAAACATGCTTTTGAAACTTGCTATTCAGAAATCCGGGAGGTTGTTCAACAAAAACCTCTTCTTCCAAATAACCGTTAAGGAATGCAGTCTTGACGTCCATTTGGAATAATTTCATTCCTTTATGAGGTGCAAAGGCGATGAGCAAGCGAATAGCTTCAAGTCTTGCTACTGGTGCGAATGTCTCGTCATAATCAATCCCTTCTTGTTGATTATAACCTTGAACGACTAATCGAGCCTTATTACGAACTATAACTTCTGAGTCATCCAATTTATTTCTGAATACCCATCGAGTGCCAATCACAGTTCGATTAGAAGGTCGTGGCACGAGGTGCCAGACTTTATTACGTTCAAACTGTTGAAGCTCCTCTTGCATTGTTATAATCCAATCGGATTCTGCAAGTGCTTCTTTGATGTTGGTAGGCTCTATGGTAGACACAAAAGAATAGAATAAACAAAAGTTATTTAATGTTCGCCTAGTTTGAACTCCTTTAGTCAAACTTCCTAGGATACTATCCATAGGATGAGAACTCTTATATTTCCATTTCTTAGAGTTCCTAGGCTCATCATTATCTGATGAACTCTCACTTTACACAAATGATTCGGAATCAAGATTGGTTCCCCCTGAGTTGGAGTCTGGGGTTATAGCTAAAGTTGGTTTAACTTCAGTTACAACATCTTGATCTTGGTCCAAAGTTATAGCATAGTCAGCTATAACTTCAGTTTCCTTTTCCTTGTTTTGAGAAGAGACATTCGTATCATCAACAATTGTCTCAGTTCTCTTTTCAAGGTCATTTGCGGATTTATCAAGTTCATCATTGATTCCTTCAATAACCTCTTCATTATTTTCTGGCACGTCTTCCCTTGAAAGGCGAAAGTCGGGATCATTCATGTCTTCTTCTTCATTCTATTCAACTTGCTCAGGCACATTATCTTCATCAAATACAACATGAACACTTTCTTCTATGCACAAGGTTCTTTTGTTAAAGACTTTAAAAGCTTTTCTATGATTAGAATAACCAACAAACACAGCTTCGTCACTTCGTGAATCAAATTTGCTCAAATTACATTTTCCATAATTATGGACAAAACATTTACTCCCGAAGCAACGAAGGTGAGCTATATTGGGTTTTCTCCCTCTTAAAAGTTCATAGGGAGTCTTTTTGAGAAAAGGTCTAATCATAGCTCTATTGTGCACAAAGCATGCAGTACTAATGGCTTCTGCCCATAAGTTCTTAGGAAGGCCACTACACAAAAGCATAGTGCGGGCCATATCCTCTAATTTTCTATTCATACGTTCCACGACACCGTTTTGTTGTGGGGTTCGTGGTGCAGAAAAGTTATGTCCTACACCATTCTCCCTACAATATTCTATAAAGGCTTGATTATCAAATTCGGTGCCATGAGCCGTACGAATGGAAACTAATTTTTTATCATACTTGTTTTGGGGGAGCTTCATTACTACCACAAACTCATCGAAAGTTTCATCTTTGGTAAATAGGAAGATAGGCCATACATACCTTGAGTAGTCGTCGACTAGGACGAATACATACCTTGATCCAACGCGGCTTCTGACTTTCATAGGTCCACATAAATCCATGTGTATCAACTCAAGTGGACGCTCTTTACTTACTACTCGTTTTGGTTTGAATGAAGATCTAACTTGTTTACAACGGGCACATGAGTCACACATCTTCTCTTGTTCGAATTTGATTGAGGGTAAGCCCTCAACTAAAACCCACAATTTGAGTTTCTTTAAAATTGTTGGACTGGTGTGTGCAAACCTCTTGTGCCACAGGCATGAATCATCCACAGTGACTTGTAGTGACTTTGTTTAAATCAATCATATACACGTTCCTCTTACGTAAGCCTTGTAAAATAACAGTACTAGTACCTTCAATTATGATGCGACAAACATTTGAATGAAAAACGACTTTATTGCTTTTGTCACATAATTGAGAGATGCTTAGCAAGTTATGCTTAAGACCATCTACCAGATATACATTATTAATAGCATGTGAAGAAGACATACCAATTTTACCTACACCGATTATATTTCCCTTCTTGTTGACTCCAAAGGTGACCTTGCCACCGTTGAAGGGCTCTAATGAAAGAAAAAGATTCTTGTTTCCGGTCATGTGTCTCGAACACCCACTGTCGAGATACCATAGATTATTTTCTTTCACAATTATCTGCAAGAGAATCAAATACAGCTTTTAGGTACCCATGCTAAGTTGGGTCCTTTTTGGTTAGTGACTCTATGTATTTGATCCTTCCTAACCCATACCTGTCTAACAATTCTTTTCTTCTTAACATAAGGTTGTCTAGGTTTATTATAGTGTTTGTTATTGTTGCGACGCACATTGGGTTTAAATGACTGCTTCTGGTTCACATATGGTTTAGATTTTGAAGGTACAGATGTGTAATCAAAAGCTATGTCATAAAACCATCTAAACTCATTATTTCTAACCTCATCACGTTGAGGTACAGGTTCAGACTCATTAACACTAGATACGTCATGTTCTTTAACAAAATCAGTTTGATTTTTATCATCATTAACATATTTAACACAGTCCTCTTTAACATGACCGTTGTGACAACAATAATTGCAAATCAGATATTCTGAAAGATTAACATACTTCCTTCTTCTGAAGTCACGGTCAGAAGGAGTGGATTTGCACTTATCATGGTCTCTACGACTATAACATTCATGACCTAGACCCATCTTCATGTTATTATTAGATTGTTCGGTAAGGAAGTCTAAGACCTTCTGACTTCCTTCCCACTTATCATGAACTTTTCGTGCATGTAGGAGCAATTCCTTCAAAGACTGAATTTCTTTTTCACATAACGAATGGTCTACATTCGAGTCTTTGGAGGTATTGTTCTTTTTAAAGTTTTCACAAAAATCATTAAAACGTTTGTTCAAGATAAATTTCTCCTTATTATGTTGACTTTTGGCTTGGGAGAATTCAGCCTTTATATCTTTCAATTGCTGAGAAAGAGAAGAATTTTCTTTCTTGTGATCAAGGATAGCAACTTCCTTTGCCTTAGCTTTAGATTGTAAAAGCTCATTGACTTTCTTCAATTCTAAAGTTATAGCTTCATTAGCTATAACTTTGGCTTGAAGATGCTTAATGTTGAGCTCTAACTCTGAGATTATAGCTTCATTAGCTATAACTTTAGACTCAAGAACTTCTTTCTCAACATTTGTCATGTCTGAAGTTATAGCTGAAGTTGCCATAACTTTAGACTAGAGCTTTTTCGCTTTGGTCTTTAGAAGTTGGTTTTCCTCAGCAATGTCAAGGATTTGTTCCTTAAGATCTTTTAATTCAAGACTCTGTTCATGACAATGATCTAAGGCTTCTTCAAAATACTTAATTAAAGACTTCTTAGATAAATTCTTAACTTTCTTTTTAAGTTCAAGATGACTAACCTCTTCATCATCTTCTGAATCTGGTTCTGAATCTGAGTTGCCAACAAGACACATCTCGGATTCGCTTTCTGATGCGTGTATTTTATATAGACTTTCTAGTTCATTTATGCGCGCATTTCTATGTCATTTAAGTGATATTATATCGCCATATGCCACTATTTGGCTACTTTGTACTTTCATTACTATTTTGTAGGTACAAGCTGCGTAGTAGCGGAAACCGAGCCAAAACAGTCCACTTTGCATGCATTTAGGAGAATGGAAGGAACGGAACAGAAGCTCTTGCATGGGAAAGCGTGAAACCGCTCGCAATCAAGTCCAAAGCCGTGTCCAACGCTGCACGATAGGCCAAAAGACCTCGATTGATTATATATTTGGTCGATCGAGGAGAGTTGAAGAGAAAAGACCTCGATCGAGCTGTCCTGTGCTTGATCGAGTGGTAGCTGCTGAAAAGTTGCTCGATCGAGTAGAATTGTTATTCGATCGAGTGATTTCCTCTAATAAAGTCCTCGATCGAGTGGTTATTTCCCTCGATCGAGTAGAATCTATCATGGGCCTTAACTCCGTAGCTTAATTAGGGTTTAAGAGTTGTGTTTTGCATTATATAAACTCTTATTCGTCGTCATTAGCATTATTCAGATTCGGAGTCATTAGGACTCAGAACCATTAGGGTTCGGAATCATTAGCTTTAATCTTTCATTCTAGTTTCTGAACTTTATCTTTGGTTTGCATTCGGGTTTATCGACGTAGGATTTGTTCTTTACGCCGGATTTGCTAAGATTGTAAACTCCTTTCTTCTTTTCTCTCTTTACTCTTAACCTTTAGTCTTAATTACTGTTTTCTCTTCTTAATTACTGCTTTATTATTGTCATGCTTGTTAATTGCGATTTTATTATGTCTATCGTCATATGTTTAATCGTTTTAGTTAGCATCGTTAATAACATGAGTAGCTAATTCTCTTGTATGTTAGGATGAGGGAAACTGTAGTAGAGGCATGTTAGGAGAGATTATTTTAGTTAGTCGTGAGAATCAGTTTAAGCAATTTAATTGAGGTTTAGTTGAATGAGTGCACGCAGGAGACTAGGCTAGGTAGTTAACCCCGACCT
>JAIUZE010032815.1:0-11325 GCA_022085475.1 Heliosperma pusillum | reverse complement strand
AATAATACGGGTCCTAGTCAAACATGGCCAGACTCTACGGAATAACGTGATGTTACGATTCGACATGCGATAAAGTTTCGCAATCCACAGGACTCGGTCAATCATAGACGCCGAGTACCCCAAATTCGGTAGATCAATTCACGAAAGAGGCGGAAAAGAGCTCAAGGCTCATAACAAGCGGTACGCTAAATGCAAATAACACCACCTCGCAAGTACACAACATTTGACGGCCGGGTCGATCAACGCATAGCGTTCAACTCCCAACAACGTCGTCGTATGCCCACTAACACATGCATTTAAGCAGTAGGATACCTCTCCGTTCCGACATTCCAGCCTTACGAACGGGAAGGTAGCCAAGGGAATGAGAGTACAAACCACAAGACAAAATAGTGCTCAAACCGTATCATTTGTAAAAACCGACTCAAAGTGGGACATAGCAAAAACCGTCACAAAACATGTGATACAAGCGAATGAAATATCATATATCCAAAACATGAATATTATAAGTCACTACATAAAATTATACGATAGACGGATCATGCGAACTATTATAAATTACGAGTTTTAGAAATTATGTGAAAAACATACAGCCGTGTTCCAGGCCGGCATAGTGACCGGCGGCCGGTACCCCGGCTCGCGCTACAAGGCAAAACCCAAAAATCACTAAAAACAGAGCAGTGTGTTCCAGGCCGGCATAGTGACCGGCGGCCGGTGGGCCGGCTCAGAACACCCCTATACAAAAATTCCAAAATTGTTACTGATGTACTCCCAGCCGGTGGGCAGACCGGCGGCCGGTTAACCGGCAGGGAGCACCCCTTCACCCGTGAGCCTTCATTTCTTATCCAATTCATTTCAATTCTCAAATATACTTCTAATAATCATCAACAATCAATATAGATCATCAACATTCATCATATAACAACATTCATTAATCATACCATGATTCCTAAGCTTCTAATCGTATTCTAAATACGATTTCTAGCATATAAAGCATGTAAAACACGTAAATGATATCGAGTAACCCGTCACCGTTACCTTAAAGCGTCTTCACTACTCGTCAAGCTCCTCTTCAATAAGGTAATAGTCTTTGTCGGGATCTTGGAGGTCACCACCTACAAATAGATCATAAAAGATGAATAAAATTCATCTTGAGAAAGACGGAAAGTTTGAAAAGCGAGAAAGACGATACTTTTAATATCAAAACGGATAGAGGAAGGTAAGAGGAGAAGAATGAGACAAACTTACGTGAATTCTAGCAAGTAACGAATGAGCTAGGATGATTCAAAGATCGAAAATATTATGGAGGCAAGGGTTTCTTAAGGAAGAAGTAATTTGATTTGTGTTTGTGTGAAAAATAGGTTAAGGGAGTGAGTGGAATATAAAGGAAAAAGTCAAGGAAAGTCAAACTCGCCTTAAGACGGGATTCTCATGGAATCTCGCGGAAATTCCAAATACGAACTCGGAAATTCTAAATTCGACTCGGAATAATAAATTCTAAATTAAAACATAAATTCACTGAAAAGTATCCGTAAAATATTTTCATTATAAAAATAGGGTACATTTCCGGGTGTTACAATGCTCCTTATCGAGGCTTATCTCAATAGAGGCCAAATCAGTTGGGACGACTAGGTTAATCGATTTATTTAAAATCGTGAATAACCAAATACCGTAGTCACTTCAAGAAAGGTTTATCCTTTTGAAAGTAAAACCATGAATGAAATGAAGAATAGTATTCACAAAAATAGTAATATACTTGTCTAAATAGAGATTCATGAAAGTGAGTGGGAGCACTAAGAATGATGTTTATATTCTTAATTGTTAAGACGAGGTTCAAGAGTAGGTTGGCACGAGTTTGGCACAAGGCAAGGGAAAAGGGCAAGACTATTTTGAATAGTAAAGTCAAAACCCAAGCAAGGTGTCAAACCCAACCTTTGATGATTCTATTCTTACAGTGTAGGACACAAGAAAAGAATTTGCCCCAAGTTTTCTAAAGAGTTAGAGAAATTGGGTGTGCTATTTTCACCCATAATATCTATATGATCGACATTATTTATTTTGCTAAAATGCAAGTTTTGGGTATCAGATACCCATTATGGTTTTCATCAATGTATTCAATGCATATAATAATGATTCGTGCGACGACTAACCATGATTAAATGTCGACCTACAAGGGAAATATAACTATTGTAGTTTTATTTTTATAGAGACATATAAAAGTTATAATGTGATCAATCTAGTTTTGAATTTAGAGGTATACTTTAATAAACGTTATTATGTACATGACCTCTACCTCAAGAATATAGTATCCACTTTTGTGTACGACACAAGTGTTTCACTTTTGTGAATGGAACAAGCGTTGTATCTATTTATGCCTATACTTGGTCAATGGTTATCCCATACCAATAAAAGGTAATTATATTCTTGACCTAAACTAGAAATTACTTGTCATATAGATTGAAAAAGACTCAAAATTGGTGACACAAATCTAATCTTAATTCTGGATTGTGTAGCACATAAAAGGCTAGTATCGACTAGTATCCCTAAACCATTTGAGTTTGAATCTTATGGTGTGTGCGAATCTTGTATTCAAGGCAAGATGATTCGTGCCCTTTTGTTAAAACGGAAATCGAACTAGTAAGTTTTTGGCCCCATTACGTAAGAATATGTGTAGTCCAATAACAAACACAACCAGAGATGGTAATGATTACTTCACTTTATTTACCGACGATTTAAGTAGATATTATGTTTGATTCTACTTAATGAGGTGCTACGAGAAATATTTGAAAAGTTCAAAGAGCTTCAATGTGAAGTAGTTAACCACCAAGAGTATTAGACAAGGACTTACGACTAAATCGTAAATGAAATATCTAAGTATTGACTTTGATTTTCACCAAAAGTATTGTGAAATGGTTTCATAAGTTAACTTCTCTAACACACATTATTAGATAAGGAGTTGTTGCATAGAGAAACAGAACCTTATACGATATGGTTTTGTCTTTGTCAAGTCAATCTGAGCCACTTGACTAACTTTGGGATTTTATTATTTTGTCTGCTATTTCTTTTCCCACCATATTAAAGTACATTTAAAACAGTCGGATTTTATTTCATATACGATATGGATAGGTAACGTACCTAAAGTATAAGTTATCCGAATAAAACAAGTGCTCAATAATCCTACATTGACCACGAGAATAAAGCGTTTGTGACTCGTGATGCTGTCTTTCAATAAAAATACGATTATTTCTTGATAAGGCAGAGTGGGAGAAAATGTTTCTAGAGCGACAAACTGAGCATATGGTCCGGAAAAGTTTCCTCATTGCTTGTTCAGTAGTTGTTTCTTCGGACCCTAGGAGATCAGGTGGAATTTTATCACTCCTTAATAGTGATGAGTTCTAATATGTGACTTATAAAAGACTGTTTCTAATCCCAACTTCTTGCTATAGCTTAGAGTCATGCGATTCGTAATGGACTCCATGCGTGATGGTCAGGTATGTGACCTGGTAAATTTTCCTTGAAGAAGTACGACCTCTTCAATGTAAATTGATTTTTAAGATCGATATGTGCATGGATGAACATTAAAATGTTTTCAAAGATAAATTGGTAGGCAAAGAGTTTTGCACCAACCTTATTTCTTCGATCCATTCGAATATACTTAGCGATTACAACATATCATAATAGTATGATGTCAACCGGACCTTCTTGAATACGATTCTAGAAGAGGTAGTATATTTTATATTCACCTGTGGGTTCGTAGATCCTAATTATCCTAAGTTAACTTGCAAGCTTAAGAGTATGTCTTAAGTAAGCACTAAAGAGTTGGAATTAGCGTGTCAATCATGTTGTAAAATATTTTTCGATATCTCAAGGAATTATGTTTATACATGAAGTTTATTGGGAGTAATGTGGTGTGCATCACTCTTATATGTGGAGACATATTGATCATTTTAGATGATGGAATATTTTGGAGAAGTAGAATACATCTTTTAGAAATCTTGATTTATGAAGACAAATCTAAAAGGATATTAGCGTTGAGTCAAAATTCTTATATTGATAAGATCTTTGACTAGTTCAAGGAAGTTGAACACATGATAAATTGATTCCTTTTAGCTTCCGCTGCGGGATCAATTATATAAGCTGTGATGTATACTCAATCCGACATTTCGCATGCTTTGAGCATGACAAGTCGTTTGCAATCAAATCCAAGTGAGAGTCACTTGATAGCCATAAAGAACATTCTTAAGTACTTGCGAAGGACTAAAGATATGTTCCATATGTTTGGAGTTTATAGTGAGTTGTGGGTAAGAGTTTACACAGACTTCAGTTTCCAAACTGATCAAAGTGATTTGAAATCACGAACTGGCTGTGTTTTATAGAAGATTTATCTGTTGGAAGAGTTCCAAGCAGAAAAGACTATTGGAAAGGTTCCAAGTAGGAGTGACATTTTGAAATATAAATGTCATGTATCCGCTGGAAGTGTTCCAGACAGTTTATCATTGCGGATTTCACTACGGAAATGGAGTACATTGCGTCATATGATGATGCATATGAAAGTAGCTAGCTTGGATTTGACAGTATTGGAGGGACTAGAAATAGTTTATATAGCTGTATATCCTATCCCATTATACTGGTAAAACAGTGGGAGCTACCTTTAGGCCAAGAGTCCTAAGTCTAGATTCTAACCTAGACATGTACTCAGAAAGTTTTATGTAATATGAGATTACGTAGACAAAGAGAAATAGCAATCAGAACGGTGGGAAAGATGCAAGTATTGCTAATCCATTAGCCATACCTTTTGCAGGCTGAACATGATAGTCATGTCGTTTCAATGGGATTGAAATATGTACCTGAATTGCTAGAGATTATGAGATATGAAATTATTGATAACGTATCAATTTTTCCACATATTAAATAATCGCATTCATTGTTAGAGTTTCATTAAAAACTCCTTTATTTAGTTTGACTAAATTTTAATACTTTGTTTATCCAAATTGGTTGAAAGAAAGGTTGAACCCAATTCAAGTGAACAGGATGAACTTAGTGTTTTGTCCCTAGTCACTCAATTTGAGGTGACGTCTCGAAATGACTAGATTGTAAGTCGATCGATGGTTGGTTCAGCACCATGGGGTCATGGAGATGACTGGTCGTTTACATAGACAGACTGTTGAGACACTCTGTCGGGCAGTGACCATAATAGAGTCCCTTATCAAAATTGTTGAAGCCTGGTCGTGGCGGGGATTTCTATTTTATTCCTATGAGTCGATTCTTTAGAATGGCGACCATTTACCTGAGTCGGTGTAGTTTCCGATTGACTTTGGTTTTTGTCCTAGGTCGTGCCGTGAAAGGAGGTCGATGGACATCTTCTGGGTCATGGTGATCTGCATCATACAGTGTAAGATGGTTCAACAGGAATTGTCCACCCACGTTGGGTATTAACATCTTCGGGCCACTCGAGGAGTAGTAACTGGAAATGCGTGGCCACGCTCGGAAGAGATCTCTGGTAGATTTTCCGGTCAGACAGTTACTCTCCCAGATCGAGAAAATCACTCTATTTATAATTTCAAGGGCGACCTGTAAGACACCTTGCAATGAGTGGGAGGATGTGACGCAAAAGAGACAAGAGAATCGGTAGCACACAACTTGTCGAGACAAGTGGGAGAAATTGTAGGAAGAGGAGTCCTCCGCAATAGTGTTGCTACATGCACAACTTGTATCGGACAAGTGGGAGATTGTTGGAGTAAGTGTCCTCCATAATAGTGCATTTATATAATAAATCTCATTTGGAATATACGTGGCATGATTAGTATATTTTGATACTCCACGTCAGTTGGTTAACGTAAATCGGTAACGCTCGGTTGACTAGAGTTTAACGTTATTGTCGTATGACGGCGGTGATCAACTGATCCCTTTAGGTCACACCTATAGGATGGGACCCAAACAGAAAACTAATTATTTGTATACGATACAGGTTAATTAGTCCTTTACATATATATTTGATATATGTTTGGTTACGAGATTTATTTATTGGAAATTGAGTTAGGAACTCATTTCACTTAAGTTTATTAGTCAATTATACGATAAGCGACTGAATAAATTTTACGTCTTATTATAATACGATTAAATAAAATATAATTTGGTGATTAATGGTTAATTCATTAAATTAGTTGAGGTTGTGCATATATTTTGAGGTAGAGGTAATTAGTTAATTATATTTACAAGGAGTTGTAAAATAAATTAACTTGACGTTGTGGGACCCATTATATATTGATATAATGGTAAAATATCACTTAAAAGTTAAGTATATATTATTTATTAATTTGAGTCATATAATTGTTATATGATCAAATTAACACTTAATTATACAAGATAATTAAGCATATGATTAATAAGTATTTGTGAGACAAATATAAAAAATCAGAATGGTCCATTATGGACTCAAGTGGACCGGTTTTGAGTAGATAAAATCATTAGTGATTTTACTCTACCAATTCCACACTCCACCATTTCATAATGATATGTTATGACACATGATCATTATCAAATTCCAACCCACACTCAAGCTTTTTGCATGTGAATTAAATAAGGAGAAAAATCACCCTTGTTGGTGCTTGATGTGCCGGCCATGTGCTTCTTAAAGAGCATGATGGTTGCTCATTTTTTTTCACCAATTCATTCACTTGCTTTTCACATCTTCTCTCTACACAACCTCTCTCTAAACTCTCTAAAAAACTAATATTCCTATTACTAGAGTAGTAATAAAATTATATTAGTTTCTTCTTATCTCTATATTTTTCTAGTCTAAATTTATAGTGATAGTTTGGGTTTAGTCTTGGGTGCAACAAGAAGGAGACCTTCTACTTTGGAGGTTGTTTTATGGAGGATCATCCATTATTTTCATGCTCAAGAACAATAAGAAGGAGTTCTTATTGTGCCCATATTGAACCGAAAATACCCCATGTAAGGATGTTTTCGTCTTATCTTATCTTTTATGCTTTTATATTTGCGTGCATGATAACTAGATCCTAAATCATTAAGTTAATGTAATTTAATGAACTAATTAGAAGTGTCTAATTAGAGGTCTAGGACTTTCACAACTCAAACCCACTTCCATTACCATACAATTGGCGGATAGATCCCTCAAGTATCCATTGGGGGTACTTGAGGAAATACCCGTCAAAGTCGTAAAATTCTTTATACCGGCCAACTTCGTGGTCGTGGACATGCCAGAGGAAACCTTAACCCCAATTATAAGTGATGTAAAAAGGGGGAAGTTGACCTTCAATGTGGGTGATGACGTTTTAGAATTTTCACTTTTGGAAGCCGCCAAGCAACCAATGATTGAACATGTATGTTGTTTCAATATAATTGATGATCTTTTTGATGAATATATTTTAAGTGTGAACAATTTGGAAGCTCCTTTATATAGGTTATAGGAAAGGGAACAAGAGATAAACGAATTTGAAGAACCCGAGGTAAATTTTCATTCCACCCTTGAACTAAAAAAATTCATTTATTTCTTTCCGGAGTGGCTTGTTTTGTACAAAAAAATATTGGACACTCTTGAAAAACGGTGGGGAAGAAGCTAGCCGAACCTGGGCGCATAAGAAATTCTCGGCGTCGCCCTACCCTCTTCCCCAAGGTATGTTTTTCTTGAGAATGATAGCTATCTCGTGATCGTCAATGCTAGACTTGATGGCGACCAATTAGAAAAACTCCTACAAGTGTTTTGAAAGCATAAAGGTGCCATTGTGTATTGTATCAATAATCTCATGGGTATAGGTAAAGTGTTTGCATGCATAGAATTGATCTAGAAGAAGGCACCCGCCCTTTCGTTAAGCCTCAACGTTGTTTGAACCCCAAAATTTGAACTTTGTAATGCACCCAACACTTTTCAAAGGTGCATGATGACCCTATTTTCCGACATGATTGAGAAAACAATGGAAGTGCTAATGGATGACTTTAACGTCCATGGCTCTTAGTTTGATAAATGCCTCGCAAATTTATCTAAAGTTTTAAGGCAATGTGAGGAATTTAGTCTCAAACTTAATTGGGAAAAGTGTTATTTTATAGTAACGGAAGAAGTGGTGCTAGGATATATAGTCTCTAACCGAGGTATTAAAGTTGACAAAGCGAAGGTAGTTTGAGTGTAAACTACTAAGGTTTACAAGTTTTGATGGATGCTAGACTAGACTCACTTAGACAAACAACAACTCAAATAGAAATGGAGGCTGTTTTAGAGAGAGTGACTTATATCAACTGAAATTCAAAGGATATGACTTAGAGAAGCTCCCCTACTGCATAGCACAAGAGAAGGGACTCAAAGACTAGTTTAGAGACAGTTGTCAAGTGTTACAACAAAGCACAAACACCCTAGACTAGACTCAACAACAAGTAAGTTAACCACAGCAAAGCACAGATATAACTTGACTCACAATACAAGGCACTGATCAAACACCTTGGAGATGTATCAGGCTTGTTTCAAACTACAGCTCTTAGCATAAGTTTGATAACATTGAGTGATTTCTCAAAGTTTAATTCATTCATTCATAAAAGTCTCCTTACAACAACATACAAGACCTCCTTATATAGAGGGGCTGATATCTTGTGAGCCATTGGATGTATGGATCATCCAAGGGCCAGCTTAGGATCTAAACTACTTCTACTGACATTAATTAAGAGCCTCACAATAGGACGAGCTCAACAACTATAAAGAACAGACACAAAACACAAAAGAAAACAGACTGAACAAAAGCAAATAAAGTAGTTTTTGGAGTTTCCTGAAATGGAAATCTGTTGTTCTTGTTGTCTTGTGCTTTGCTCTGGGTGTTTTGTTGCTCCTTGGAACTCTCCACTCTTATGAGGACATAGATAAACCTGCCTTAGATGAAGACAAGTTGACTTAAGCAAAAGAAAACATCATCTGATCATGTACTACCTCTGCTATGCTGTTTACTGGACTCTAACTTTGGGGTGTCTGTTTCATGGGTTTTTACTAGACTTCAAAATGGTTTGTCCTGGGCAAACTTGTAGCTTAGAGGGTTGTCTTGATGCTAGGCCATAGTGTGGGTGGTTGGGATGCCCTGGTGTACCTTCTTGAGGCAGGGTTTGTTAACTGGTCTGTCTGGGCCTGAATGGCTCTGTTTCTGTTTTGTATGGGTAATGTGGGTTGTGTTGGGGGTGGGTATGGGTTGTTGAACCCTGGACTGTCTTCTTCATTGGGGTGGCTTGGCTTGGATTGCTCTTGACTTGTCATAACTTGTTGTTTAGACCTTGTAACTCGAGCTTCCATCTGAGGGGTCAAACTTGTCTTGTATGTGGTTTGATCATCAATACCCTTTGGGTGAGCTCCTGCTGCAGCCTCCCCAGGTTGAAAAGGGCTTGACCTCAAGCCTGTGTCTTCCTCCCCCTCAGAGTCTTCATAGAAGGGACTAAGATCTCCCACATTGAATGTTCCATGGACTGCATACTCTCCTGGTAGATCAATCTTGTAGGCATTATGACCTATCTTCTCTGTGACTTGAAAAGGACCATCTGCTCTGGGCTCTAGCTTGTTCTTTCTCTTGGAAGGGAACCTTTCTTTCCTTAGGTTGATCCATACTAGGTCTCCTGGTGCAAAGTCTTTCTTGGTCTTAGGAACCTTGGCATTCTTCTTGTATAGGTCATTGGCTTTCTCAATTTGTTTTCTGACTGATTCATGGAGTTTTAGCATTTGTTCCACCCTCTTCTTGGCATCATAGTGGACTTCTGACCTGCACACATTAGACAAACTAAAAGGCATTAAGGGGTTAGTACCATAGACCACTTCAAAGGGGGAGTGGCATGTGGCTGCTGAGGGAGCTCTATTGAAAGAGAACTCTGCTTGAGCCAACTTCAAGTCCCAATCCTTGAGAGATTTGCTGACTATACACCTCAAGATTCTTCCCAAGGTCTTGTTAGTCACCTCAGTTTGGCCATCAGTTTGAGGGTGATGGGAGGTATTAAACAACAACCTAGTGTTAAGCAGCTTCCACAATGTTCTCCAGAAATGGCTCATAAACTTTGTGTCTCTGTCAGACACAATGGTCCTTGGAACCCCATGTAACCTCACCACCTCATCAAGGTATAGCTCTACTACACTCACAGCATCCTCAGTCTTCTTGCAAGCAATGAAATGTGTCATCTTACTGAATCTATCCACAACCACCATGATAGAATCCTTCCCTCTTGCTGTCCTAGGCAATGCTACTATAAAATCCATGCTCACATCTTCCCAAGGCCTACATGGGACTGGTAGGGGAGTGTAAGGTCCTGCTTGGAAAGAACTCTTGGCCTTTTGACAAACTCCACACCTTCTGAGCACTATTTGAACTTCTCCCATCATCTTAGGCCAGTGGAATTGATCTTGTAGTATGTCCACAGTTTTCTGAACCCCAAAGGGTCCTCCAAGGCCACTCCCATGTACCTCCTTGATCAATAGGTTCCTATAAGATCCTCTGGGAACACACAACTTGTTTCCTTTAAACAAGAATCCATTTTGCAAAGTGTATGGTGAGCCAATGGTTCTTGTTCCCTCTTTCTGTGCTAACCAATCTTCTGCAAAGTCTGGATCTTCTTGATACATGTCCTTCATGAACTCAAAGCCAAGAACCCTTTGCTCCATAGTTGATAGTAGAGTGTACCTCCTAGACAAAGCATCAGCCACCACATTTTGTTTGCCCTCTTTGTAATTGGTAGAAAAGGTGAATGACTGAAGGAACTCCACCCACTTAGCATGTCTATGACTGAGCTTATGTTGGCCTCCTATGTACTTCAATGCCTCATGATCAGAGTGTAAGACAAAACGTTTGGGCTTCAGGTAATGACTCCAATGCCTTAGAGCTCTGACAAGAGCATAGAACTCTTTATCATATGTAGAATAGTTGAGCTTGGCACCACTTAGCTTTTCACTAAAGTAGGCTACATGTTTCTTCTCTTGGATGAGGACAGCTCCAATTCCCACTTCACTAGCATCACATTCAACCTCAAATAGACAATCAAAGTCTGGCAATCTGAGGATAGGTGCACTACACAAGAGCTTCTTCATGTGTTTGAAAGCATGTAAGGCATTCTCAGTCCAAGTGAACTCTCCCTTCTTCATGCACTCAGTGAGAGGTGCTGCAATGGTGCTAAAATCCTTAATGAATCTTCTGTAGAAGGATGCTAAGCCATGGAATCCCCTTACTTCTGTAATGCTCCTAGGGATAGGCCAAGACTGGACTGCAATGATCTTGTCTTGATCAACTGAAATGCCTCTACCAGATACTACATATCCTAGGAACTTGACTTCCTCAGTCATGAAGGTGCACTTCT
>JAIUZE010032814.1:0-23026 GCA_022085475.1 Heliosperma pusillum | reverse complement strand
TAAGAACTTATGCCTGTTTCTAGACGGATTGGTCTTTCATGTTTGTATGATTCTATGAGTTTTAGAAGGTGAGATGCAAGCCGGCTAAGATTGATAGAGTTTGGATTACCGATGGTTAACTGATTCACATGATTACGTGTTGATTAGGGTTTGAGTGTATCATGGCCATGTTACATGGTAACCTCTGAGCTAGCATACAGCTTCCCTACCTCGTGTTATATTTTATTATCGGATTCACATGATAGCTTTCATATGATAGGTTATATGTTAGTTAATTGTTTCATAACATGAAAAGCATATCATATATGTTAAGGTTTTGTATTTTCCATATACATTGCTTTTATGTTATTCATGTTTTAATTAAACTCGACATTTCGTGGCTGGGAGAACTCGGAGTTACTCCCCACTGACTGTGGCTTCCGTGTTTATATTTAATGCGGTTGGCAGGTTTGTGATGCATACATTGGGTACATTGACGAGCTAGCGAGCGAAGTATTTACCTTGGACCTATATTCGGTTCTTAGATTGTATATTATTATACACTCTTTTATTTCCGTATTTATACGGGAGATATGTCTCCCGTCTTGTATATTTCTTTTGTATAATATTATTTCCGTTTTGTAATGACCCTTTTTATTTATGACACCTTCGTTATGTATTCGTATCTTTTATTTAGTTAAATTTTTTTTTTTTTTGCTTTCCGCAAATTTGAGGGTGTCACACCAATCAACAACATCTCAACACAACAAAAAACCACAACGTGAACATAATAACAATAATCAACAATAGATCGAACAAGATTGAAACTAAAGTGAAATTTATGCAAACGAAACAAACGACCTTATCTCAACTCGCACATTAAATAAACGTTACCTCTCCGTAACCGAACATACGTCGTAAATATGAGGATACCGCTCCTTCATCGAATCTTTGGTCTCTCATGTATCCTCTTCAACGTTATGGTTGGATCATAACATCTTTACAACCCTTGTCTGTCCTACTCGAGTCTTTTGGACTATGCGATCAAAAATCTCCTTCGGCACTTCTTTGTACGTGAGAGCCTCATCTACGTCGATAGAATCGGCAACAAGAATAACATGAGACGAGTCACTCATGTACTTCCTTAACGGAGACACATGGAATAAATAATGAACTTTCTCGAACGCCATATAAAGATCAAGATGATAAGCAACTTTACCCACGCGAGCCAATATTTCAAATGGACGTATATACTTAGAACTCAGCTTTCCCATCTTCCCAAATCTAATTACCCCTCGCATCATCGATACATTCAACTAAACATTATCACCCACTTTAAACCCGATATCACGGTGTCGAAGATCGACGTAACTCATTTTCCGGTCTTGAGCCGCATTCATCTTCAACCAAATTACGTTGATTTTCTCAACCATATCCTTGATTATCTACGCTCCCAAATCAACCATCTTGGATATATCATCCCAAAATATAGGACTCCTAATCTTCCTACCATACAAAGCTTCAACAGGAGCCATAGCAATGCTAGCATGCAAGTTATTATTGTATGAAAACTCCATCAAATCCATTCTATCCTCCCACAAACCTCCAAATTCTAATGCACAAGAATGAATAAGATCTTCTAAATGTAAGTTTCTTAAACTCAATATTAGACACTTCTAATATCATTATACATTTAGTTTACTCTTAAACTAAATAAATCTTATGCATGCATAACAAAAGAATTAGAAGAAACAATTTCCTTACATTTGATTATGAAAATATGGGCACAATATTTGAACTCCTTTCAAATATTGTTCTTGAGCTAGTAATATGTGGATGATCTTCCAAGTTTCAAAGTAGAAACTCTCCAATTAGTTGCACCCAAGACTACCCTTAATCTCTACAAAATACTACACTAGTATTAAATAGTAGAAGCCCTTAAAATAAATCTAATAACCTCTTATTACTACACTAGTAATATTATTAGAAATATGAACTAAGTTGTAGAACTTCTCATCTTTTTCTTAGAGAGATATGAGAGTTTTTATGAGAGATAAGCTATTTTGCATAAATGAAAATATGAGATAGAGTGTAGTATAAATAAGAGGAAACTTGTCCTCTTTTCTTATTCACTACCACCGGCCACATGCTTCCATTGTGGGGTGTGTGGTCACTTTCAATTGTTCTTAACAATGTAAATAGGTAGTGTGTAAGAATAAGTCTAGTATATGATTACATCTAATTCTCAATTAGATTAATATACAAAAACTAATCATCTTCTTGTACACTACATAAAACTGGTGCACCCCACTATGGGTGTTCATTTTATTTTTGCAATTTATCATTTGTCACATATGTGACATGTGACATGTAATATGTAATATCTTATAAATGTGCATTTAACCAATTTAAATGCAATTTCATAACAAATAAATTAGACTTAACATTTTAAGTCACATTTTATAATTACATGTAAATAAAATGGGTCCTCTCATATTTGGTTAAAAATAATCTACAACAGTTTGTAATTATAATCGACCAATTTAACTTATCTCAAATGTTTCATAAACATAATGCATTCTTAGTAATATAACAATTAAATTACCAAAATGAATCTTATTTAATCATATTACAATAAGATATATTTCTCACTCACAATTTAAACTGGTTCATTTTTAAGGGACTTAATCTTGTATCACTATACCATTAATTAATGTACATGATTAGGGGATTGTCCTTTAGGTGTGACCGCAAGGGATCAACTGATCACCACCGTCATACGACAGTAACGTCAAACTCAATTGAGCCAATCGTTACCGATTTATGTTGACCAGTTGACTATAATATTCATCATCCCTTTGTATTCTTATTATTGAGATTTAATTATGTGATCGCACTATTGTTGAGGACATTTACTCCAACACTAAAGTCTTAATATTCCGCTCTGTCAGCCCATTCGTAGTCGGATAAAACGTTGTGCTTATCTTCAATTTGAATTGGTTCCCCAACAATCTTGAAGTTCTTTCCAAAATCTTGAAATAAACATTGCATCACGATCGGAAACAATATCCTTAGGCATTGCGTGAAGCTTGAGGATATGACGACGATAAGTATTTACTAGCTCAACTTTACTCCAACTATCTTTCATCGGCAAAAACTGTGCGGATTTAGTCAATCGATCGACGACGACCCAAATCATATTATTCCCCTTCCAAGTCCTCGGCAACCCAACGACAAAATCCATTGATATTGATTCCCATTTCCACTCTGGCACATCTAGAAATTAAACTTTACCTTGTTATCGTCTATGCACTATCTTCACTGTTTGACAAGTGAGACACCCTGCAACGAACTCTGCGACTTCTATCTTCATGCCCAACCACTAAAATGTTTTCCTCGAGTCCTAGTAGAGCTTGTCACCCCCGGATAAACATAATACGACGAGCAATGAGCTTTCTTCAAAATATTCCCTTTCCTTCGTCATCACTCGGCACACACCATCTACCATCGAATCTTAGACTACCATCTTCATGAATTTCGAAATTTGAAGCTTCTTTCTCAACATGTCCCTTCCACCCCACAACCCTTAAATAAAGAAGCTGCTTGGCTCAAATTTGTTCATAAAACTCTGGCTCCATTAACACGTCGCACATCCCTTCTCCTCTTCTAATCATGAAAATTTCCATCTCATTCACCTCTTCTCTCATCTTCATCAAGGATATACCGTACATAAGGAATGTAATGACTTCTAACTCAAAGCATCTGCCACCACGTTCACTTTCCTGTCATGATACACGATCTCCATGTCGTAATCATCAATAGCTCAATCCAAAAAAATTTTGAAGGTTGCTCCATGCATATAATGACGCCGTATCTTCAATGCGAACACCATCGCTTCGAGTTCTAGATCATGGGTAGGGTAATTTTATTCATAAGGGTCAAGATGACACGGAGGATAAGCAATTACTTTTCTTCTTAGTTGTAGCACACATCCAAGACCATTTTTTGACGCATCGGTGTAGACCTCGAAATCATTGATACAATCACGTAGAGCAAGTACCGGGTCCCTGATTGACCACTCCTTAAGAATAAGGAACGCCGACTCACACTCCTCATCCCACTAGAAACGATTTCCTTTCATCATGAGCGCGGTCATCGGCCTCGCAATCTTTGAAACATTTTTGTCAAATATTCGGTATTAACCCGCCAACCCAAGGAAATTTCTAATCTCGTCTACATTCTACGGCGCTACCCACTTGAAAATGGCCTCCACCTTACTAAAATCAACGGATACCCCAACTTTCGACACCACATGCCAGAGTTATGGAACTTTCTCAAGCCAAAATTTGCACTTGGAGAGTTTACCAATCAATTGGTTATCCCTCACTGTCTGCAACACAATTTGAAGGTGCTCTTCATGCTCCTGCGTTTTCTTCAAATACACAAGGATATTATCAATCAAAACTAACACGATTATCGAGATCCTTCAAAAAATATGGAGCATTGGTAAGACCAAAAGGCATCACGATAAACTCATTATGGCCATATCGAGTCTGAAACGCTGTCTTGGGAACATCTTCATCTCGAATCAGCAACTAGTGATAACCCGCTCGAAGATCAATCTTTGAGAAGACACCCTCTCCATTCAACTGATCGAAAATGTCATCTATCCTCGGCAAAGGATATTTATTTTTCGAAATCATCGATTCAGCTCACGCTAATCTATGCATAACCGCTTACTACCATCCTTCTTCTTCATAAATATCAGCTATGCGCCCCAAGGAAACACAGTAAGATTCACATAACCCTTCTCCAGTAACCCAACCACTTGTATCTTCTATTCTTCCAATTTTTTCGGCCCTCTGAGGTACGGTGCCTTGGATATAGGCCTCATCCTCGGCTTCAACTAAATCTCGTAGTCAACATCCCTCTTAGGAAGCAACCCCGGAATCTCCTACAGAAATACGTCGGCGTACTCTATAACATTAGGAATATCACCCGACACAAGCTCTTCCACTCTAATGTCACGAACATGACACAACACCAAATGATGCCCCTTCCTCAAAAGACTTTTGAGAGTCATAGCCGCTATGAGCTTAATTGTCGGTCTTACCACAATACCTCGATAAGATACCCTTACACCCTTTGGTTCTTTAATAGTCACTTTCCAAAGGTGACAATCAATGGATGCTTTATACTTTACCAGTCAATCCATCCCATTTATAGTCACAACACCATTCAAAGGAAATTATAAATAATTAATAGGGAAATTGGCACCACCAACTAACAAAGACGTGTGTCTATGGAACTTGCCACCAGATAACGACTCACCCAACGGAATAAAAACTTTATCACAAATAGGTTCACAATCGCCCAATCCTAGGGTCTCAACAAGCTCTTTGGCCACAAAGTAATATGTCGCACCAGAGTCAAGCCATATAAATGAAAGATTATCGATCATTAATAAGGAAAGTACCCGTCACAACATGAGCATCCTCCGCTGCTTCCTCTTTGTCCATCATGAATAACTTTCTGCTTTGTTTCGGCCCTCCTTAGACCGTGATAGTGGATGCACTCATCTCCGGCCTCCTCCATGCACTTTGACTTGTACGACTGAAAGAATTTGATATATTAAAGCACCATTGATTGAATGGCTTCACTTGATGGTTCTATGCTCCACTTGGACGATTGCCTCCACCACTTTGGCTTCCACCACGATAAGAATTACATTGATGGAACGAAGATGATCTCATTGAAGTCGCACCAGTCGTGCACTCATTTTTCTTATGGCTAAATCCGCCGCATGCGTAGCACTGGGGTTCTACCGGAATTGGAGCACTCAGGTACGAACCACTTCATCCTCTACCAAAGCAAAATCGCCCACGAAAGGGACCACCGAAGAAATTCCGGCCTATCAAGAACCCTCCTCTCTTAAAGCTTGAACCACCATCTTCACTTTCCGCTTTCCTCTTTTCACCACCCGTTTCCTCAAGATCTTTGGTCATGACAACGATTATTTCAGCATTTCCCACTCGAGTCTACACGTCCTTCACTTCCCTTAAGGTACCGGAAGTCATTTTCTTCATAATATCAAGGCTTAGCCCTATCTCGAACCGAACCGCCATCACCAATTCACTTATTTTCATATCATCAACATGGTTAGCAAGCTCTGTAAATTTGGTGTAGTATTCATCCACGGTCATATTGTTCGACATGCAAAATGTATCGAACTCGGCTTGAAGACGACTACGAACGTGCTTCGGTATGAGTTCATCTTTGAGCTAGCCTTGAAATTCGACCAAGGGATATAGCCTTCTTCCGTCGCCTCCTTATAGAAATCTCTCATATGATCACGCGTGGAATGCCACCAAAGACCGGCCTTGCCTCCAAGATAGAAGGTGGATTGATTAACCTTCATGGCATCGGACGCCCTATCTCTTCAGCACTCATAGCCTCATTAGAATTCACACTATCTCTCTTCTCTGTTTTCTATATAAATAAGAGATACAAAAAATCCTAACATTAAATTTCCTTAGATAAATAAGCACATACACAGGAAAAATAGCATACTCGGTCAAGTAGGGTCTCCACTCGGTCAAGTTGCTTGAAAACTCGATCGATTAACTACCTTACTCGGCCTAGTTGAAATATATACTTGACCAAGTCACAAAAGCCACTCGGTCAAGAAACCCCTACTCGGCGAAGTCCCTCCTTATTCGACCGAATACCAACAATCAGGGCGTGTCCAAACGTCCTCATTGAGTCGAGTAGCCTAGCCACTCAGTCGAGTCACCATTACTCGGACGAGTGCTTCCATATACTCGGCTGCGTGACCACCTGTAGACTCCGAATCGAAGTAAATAAATAAATACAAAAGCATCTCAAACATCATTCAAATCTAATTTTCACTCCAAATCCAACATATATCATACTCCCAAGCATATCAACATGCCTCATACCAACTCTATTCTCATCATATCACATTTCTTCATCATTTCAAATTCCAACATCATCAACAACAAGTACTAGCACATCTCATGCACCATTACTACCACATAAGCACAAACAGAACATTACATTGCTTCCAATTCTATATCTACCCACGTTAAGTGATCGGTGTAAGAATAACAGAGTCGTAGTGCCATTAGGGACGTCTGTACAATTTACCAAATTGGCTCCAATCAACTCACCCCGGGTTCAATTTATTTAGACTCCCCAAGTTCATTAGATTCATTGGTTTAGGTTCCATGATCACCCCTCTAATACCATTTTGTAACACCATGTCATGCCCGACGCCTTTACGCAAGACCTTCCGAGCATGGCAGAGTGCTACACCACGACTTTTTCAGGGTAGGATGTACCAAATAGAGTCTCAAAAAAAGTTTAACATAGTATAAATGATAATTCAACAAGTCTAAGAAATCCAAATACAACTTATCGTCTACTACAACACAAATCCAACAAAATTCAATTCCAAAACTCTAAAAAGGTGCTAAGCGAACTGTCAAAACGAATGCCTTGTACAAGCCTCATCATATCATCATAATATATCATCATCATCAATCCTGCTCAACACCTACTCGTCAATTGCTGGAAATGTCGTATGGGTCACAGTAGTTAGAAAATACAACAGTCAGTTTACATTTACATAATCAATCACATAGGAATCATAATATCATCATCACACATATCTGGTGCCATTAACTAACGTCCACCAATCGCGGTGCCATCAAGTAGCACACCACTGTGTTTAGGGCACGTTATAGACACAATGGGCCATACCACAGCAGCTCACCCCCAAACCCAGTTCATAACCACGTGCATTGTCTCTACCATGGTGGGACCATGAATAGAAACCCACAAAGTCTATGGAGCTGGTTCCCACAACCGCTCCATATAAATATCACCTAAAATACACCAAATATACCACAACACAATCAATCATCCAAATTGCAATAAACATGTCACAATCATATCATAATCCACATCTACCAATCACATACACATAAACCGAGTAGGATTAACCTACCTTGAAGCAAATCAATCTCACAAGCAAAACATTGGAAGTAAGCTAAAAGTCCTCCTCTACAATTTCACCACTTACAATACCATAAAATTAACGATTACTACTAATTACTATCAAGGTATATGTAATAAGACTAGTTATCACAATCTATGACTATTTCTCCCAATTCAAACATAAAAAATGTTAAGAATAACAATCTAGGTCTCAATAACTCAAATCTCATTCTAATAATAAATTAACTACAATCTAAAACACTTTTCCCCCAATATCAAGGTCTAACAACAATAATTTCATCATCTATAATCGTTTTTCCCAAATTCCACTCTATCAACAATAACCTAATCTCAAGATAATCATAATAATTCAATCTAAACAACATATAATGATCTAATAACATTAATCATATGTCAATAATCAATCAAATCATAAATTACAGACTAATTACTCAAAACCTAACTTAATAAGATGATAAGTTGAAATCAAAAGATTAAGGATGAAAGTTACTTACAAATATTGGAAAATATATGAAAAAGATCTAGAACAATGCCACCACAAATCCAAGGGAAGATTAAGTAGTAATTAGAGAGCAATTAGGGATGAATTAGAGAGATATAATGGTTTTGGTGAGAGTTTATGTTACTAATGAAAAATTATGAAGAAACAAGAGAGAGAAACCCTTTTATATTGAATAGGACCAACGCGAAAATAAGAATAACAACAAGCGATTTACGACTATTAATCGGTCAATTAACACCCCACTCGACCGAGTAACTCACACTCGACCGAGTGCATATTAAAGCGACCGACTGCACATAATTAAGGTCTCCTGAAGCAGAGCCACTCGGCCGAGTGACCACACAATTATCCGGCCAAGTACACCCTTAACTCGACCTAGTAATACATGAGGCATTACATTATACTAGCGGGTCCCATGTGAGATATTCAAATACATTAAATGGATGGTTATACAACAATTACCTCAACATTATCGCTCCAATTTACTCTATACTTCCTATTTCGCATTTTAAATCGCCATACACATATATTTTTTGAATTTGGGTAGAAATTGGGGTTTTTAAATTGTTATTATCATTAATATGCAACAACTTTAATCCTACTATGTCTTACAAACAAGTAACAACAACAAGAAGATGATAAATCAACAATCGAAAACGAAAATTTGAATCTTATTCAATAATTCCAGAAAAATTGGATTTAGGGTAAAAGGAGGAAAGAGGTGATAGATTTTTATCTTTCTTATGGATTAAAACAAAAAAGAAGATGATTCCTAAAAGATTTGGGTCGATCCTAAGAATTAACAAGTGTAACAATGGAGTTTGAAAGAGTAAGGGAAAAGTAGAAGGAAGAAGGTGTCGAGTAGAATGATAGGGAAGTTAGATCAACTCGACCCAAAATTCAGTTTCTAGGTTCGAGTTGGAAGGCACTCGGTCCAGTGAGGAGATCTCGGTCGAGTAAAAACAAGTACTCGGTCGATAGGCCAAAATTGGGTCAATACAAAAGCGCCTGATTCGATTCACTCGGGTGAGTAATATTATGACTCGATCTTGTAGACCTCACTCGGTCGAATAAGATCCATACCAGGTCGAGTAAAACATGGGTTAACCCCATACTTCTTCTTAGCTTCTCATTTTGATTCTGGTGCATCCCGACTTCCTCTTAGGCTGCAATATGAACATTTCGGGTCGCTTAAAACTAGCAGACCCCTTTTGAGAGTTAATCAACGACATTGGATGGACGGTTTTACCACAACTATATCAACATTATCGGTTCAACTAACACTATGCCTCCTATTTGATTTCCAAATCATTCACATCTATAAATTCCCAAATATTTTATATGAAAATTATTTACGCATATTTCTTCGCTAATAAATCCTAATTATGATAAAATTTATTCATACACGGCATACACAAACTTATTTATATAAAGGAATGTACCAAATATTCAATTTCATATCGCTTCCAAATCCTACATCCTAAACATAGTCAATAGCATCTACGAAAATACATGTCCAACATAATCATGCATTATAATACTAAATTCCTGGCTACTCAAACTTCCTTTCCAAAATAAATAAAGATTTCAATTCTTTATTTCCAATTACATGTTTCCACAGTCAACATAATTACGCAACATCAAAATTTATCGCACAAGGCTCCATCCGAGTATATTCATATCAAATATTCTCATCACATAACTTCATGGTTCCACACTCAATATAAAATTTGTCACTTCAAATCAACATCAACAATCTTCAAAGTTTACAAGAAATTTTCACACATAATACATACTTTAACAATAAGGAAAACCATTTATACAAATAACTTGGTCATACCAGCCATACTCATGCAACAATATCTACACACATCTACTCACATCACAAAAACTTGCCACCCTTTTAGTTCCACCCCGTAGTTATCGGATTCAACTTGTAGGGCGGATTTTGAAATGAGGGTACCTACTCATCAAAATTCAATATTGAAGGGGTCCCTACAAATGTACACCGGTTTCATTTTTTTCTCTTTACATTTATTAAGGTTCATTGGGTTTAGGCTCCAAGATTGTCACTATGATACCAATTTGTAACACCCCGCCTCGCCCAAGAGTCTTTAAGCAAGAGCTTCCCAACGTGGAATGAAGTGCCATGGCCTCGGTTCCCCGAGGTAATGCTTAACAAGTCGATAATCTCAAAACACAACTTTAATTTACATTAATTAAATATTAGTTAAAATACAACTAAGGTTGGTTAAATACATATAAATACAACTATACGATCAAATCAAATCCAACGGCATAGTCCCGGATCATCATCATATGTTCCATACCTGCTACAACAACCTACTCACCATATGGCAAAAATATTGTATTGATCAAGGTAGAGATGCAAAATTATTCAAAACACCGCCAGGGAACATCTACATAATCAATAACAAGTGCAATCGCAATTCAATCATCACATATATCCGGCGCCATCAAGTTGCGCACCCCGGTGTCATCGAGAAGCAAAACGAAAGCACCAATCACGGTGCCATCAACTAGCACACCGCCGTGTATGGAGCACGCCGTAGATAAAATGGGTTGTACCACAGCAAATCACCTCTAGACTCATGTCATCATCACGTGCACTGTCTCCTTCATGGTGTGAACCATGAGGAGCGACCCACAGAGTCTATGGAGCGATTTTCCCGCAGCCGCTCTATATAAATATCACTTTCCATGCACCAATATATCAGATACACAATCAATTACTCCAAACAACATGTCACAACCATATCACAATACACATGAAACGCTCAATCACATACATCTACTGAGTAGTATTCACCTACCTTTTAGCATTCTATGCAATCATTATCAAATAGTAACCAACCAGTTGACGCATCCTCAATAGAGTCTGAATATCAACTCAAGCGTAATCAACAAGTAGAAGAAAGATCATCGTCATTAAATAGAACACCTTGCCTACATTAACAATAGTTTTACAGTTATTACAAATTCCATTAATAACTAACATAATATTAATAATACAACTCAAATTCGACATCAAATATTAATAATAAGAAAGATCTAACCAAACTAATCAGAATTCCAAATCTAACAATTCAAGGAAAAGGAAGAATAAGAAATGTACCTAAGAATAATGATGAAGATAGAAGAACAATCCAATAATAAAACTTCATAATCAGGAATAAAAACCAGAATTAAGATAACTAATATAAATGATAAATATTTGGGAGAGTTTTAAGAGAGATTAGATGCGGAGAGATAAGGTACAAATGATGATAGCTTCATAGGTATCAAAACATAGCCCCTTTAACAAGGCCCAAACCATATTTGTGGAAATAGCTGAATACGAGCAAAAATCGATCGAGTAAGAAACTATTCGACTGAGTGAGAATACTAAACAGAGTTCAGAGGGACTCGGTCGAGTAACTCAAAGGCTGAACCAAAAATATTATGACAGCTACAGTACTCGATCGAGTCAAAGACGCATTCTACCGAGTGACACACTTAATCGGTCGAGTTAAAAACTCACTTGACCAAGTAACCACCCAACTCGGCCGAGTCAAACCCATACTCGACCGAGTGACCCACCTAGTCGTTCGAGTGATTACTCAACACGACCGAGTAACAAACAACTTGGCCAAGTATGTACTTACTCGACCCCCAACATAAGGTACAAGCATACAACCATCAAGACGGATTCGATCGACCCCAGGCCACCGGTTAACGAACTTGATTCCTTTAAGGTAGTATTAATTTGTTGTAAAGCTGTTTGTGTTTTGCATGCTTAGACATTCACATTACAATGATCAATTGAATAGAGATCCCAGAGATTGAGAGGACATTGAGGAGTATTAGAAGAGGTCATAGAGTGGTAAACCGGTTCAAAATCGATCACGGAGGGAGTCGATTTAAGCACTATTAAGGGCCTTGTGGATATTCAAGTTAAAAGTGAGGAATTTGTTAATGCCTCATCAAGTCAAGGAGGAAGAGACAATCATAGACACTTACCCAAATCCCAATCAACCAATTCCAAAAATGATGAATTTTTTATCATATTCAATTCCTAAATAGGAAATCTTACCCAGTGGAACACCCACAGATACTAAGCTCTTAGTTACCGAAATAAATTTTTCCTGATTTTAAACACTATTTGCGCTACATCCTAGTAATTGGAGAAAATAATAAAATTTATAATTATACGGAGAAGACACATTTCATTCAAATTAATGTAAATCACAGGGGGCCTAGAATCCGTTCAATTCGGTTCTCAGCACTGGGACCCAAGTTGGAGAAGGGCCTCATCTAGATAAAATAAAAATGATCCAACACTATAATATGATGCAAGAAGTTATCATTGAAATTGATATTGGAGTGGTGGCATGAAGCTATGGCAAGAAAAACTCGAAAGCGGGTGGTGGTCTGGCGTTCAATCCACGAGATAAACACTTTTTTACCCCTTTTTATTTTTTCCTTGAAATCTAATATAGTGACTTTAATATTTGGACTTATATTAAATATTTCCCATTATTTCTTTGATATACTAGTATGATAAATGTAATCATAATTTTAACTTAATAGTAAATATTATTTATAATTACTATTTCTTAACTTTAATTTGTTGTAGTAATTTTTTAACTATGATTTTTTTTTCCAAAAAATAAAGACGCTTGTTGTGAACATTTTACTATCTTATTAAATATCGTGAGATATTTTTCTTATTTATTAAACGTATGTTCTGTGTTAACAGATGATACAATAATATATCATCTAATTACTATATAATCTAATAATAATATAAAGTTATCTTAACTGTCAAACGTCAACCCGATGTAGGTACCCATCTAGATTAAACGATAAGCTAGAATAATGAACATTACTGATTGGGTTAGGTCTGCGACACATACACTTCCAACACTATGCCCATGTAGACGCACAAGACATCCATCCTAGAAAATGCTTAAATTTAGTAACCTGCATCTTAAACTTTAATACAGATGAACTGAATTCGAAAGTTTGTACAATAACTTGAGTAACACATGCTTTGTTTAAGAGAGAACATTCCAACATAAGCTCTAATCATGTTTACAAACACAAAAGACAACCTATTTGTATTTGAAATTATGAAACAAAACCACCAAATTCTCCGTGATCACATGATATTAATGTACGATTATTATATAATCATACTCAGCATTATCAAACTGAGTACCAACGACAGAATAATATTGAAATCAGTATTACTCCTCACACATTAACATCACAGCTCGTAACGATTGAATATTTGAAGACATTAGGTGAAACAAAAACATCACTGTTAGTATGACCTAAGAGAATGAAAGCACCACATCTGACATGGATTAGGTAGGGCCCACTAACGAATGTGCCAACTTTGAATCTCACCCGTCCATCCACCTTGATCACCAACTGCAAGCTTCCCATCTTAAGGTCACCAGTGATTGCTGAACCAACATACGGAGCAATAGGTTCGGACATACCCTGAAGAGTAGGGGACCAAACATCCCTACCTTTTGGCTCCTGATAACCACAGTGAATGGTGGTGCCGAAGGTGATACGTTGATTTTGATAAGTTGCGTAACTTATCATGTTCTTGTAATAGATCCCAATCCTGTTATTCGGGTTCGTACACTGGATTGTAAATTGTAATTTTAAGTCGAGTAGGGTCGGGTTTGTGAGGTTGAAGTTGTGTAGGGTCGCGTCAGTGAGGATAAAACCTGGCTTACTGGGACGTAACACGGCCCATGTAATGAGAAATGTGAGCAGTATTACGATAATGAAGGCTAATAAACATGAGAGGCCTCTGCGGCGTAGGAGTTTCGTCATTATGTTTTCATGGTGTCCGCAATCTTCTATAGTCATAGTATGTGATACTTAGGGCAGATTATAAGAGAGAGGGGTGGTTGATTTACTTGACAAACCAAATTGATCGTTTGGTGCGGGAAAAGTGTTGGATTCAATTTAAGTGAAATTATGCATAAATAGTTGGGATGGCTTTGCTTAAGGAATTACGAGGAATCTGACTCAAAACAATGCCGTCTAAGTTGTTCAAGTTATGTTGTTTATAGTTCAGTAATTATAGCTACTTATAGTACTAACTAAGTTATCTAAGTAGTAAATGGGTCGTGCTGGTCACTTCTAGATTCCCACTAATTCATGGTGGACTCCAGTGCTAGACTAGTACGTTGCAACTTGCAACTATAGCACCATAACACACATTCTAAACGGAATATTTGTTCTAAGATAGAGCACAAAACCAACAATATTACGTACCTAATATGTTCGCGAACGCAATATGAGTGTCACGACAATGAGACATGTCGTCCAAGAGAAGGTTGTCAGCGGCGCAGGGAGGTGTGGATTGAGGCGTAATAGAGGCCATAAAAGTGGGCCATTGTAAGTGCAAAGGTGGTCAGCGGCGACACACTGGGGCACTGGATGCAGACCCAGTTTAGGGTATATTGAATGCAAAGGAGTTTGATACACAAGTGTAGCACAATTCACATGAAGGGACACATAGACTCCTGGTGGGACACATAATGTGTTGGTTAAGAGGAGGTTATAAACACTTAGTGATACAAGGTGTCTAGAGTTGGGGCTGTAAGGTGTAAGGAGAGGTCAAGGTTTGAGTCAAGATGATGTCTTTGTTTTAAGGGCATGATTGTTAGAATGAAAATTCATGTCCCACATTTATATAATAAAGGTAAAAGAATAACTTTATAAATGTCTACAGAATATATGAGGCCTTTTGGTAAAGAGATCAAGAGTAAATCCGTGAGGGCTTGGCCTAGAGTGAACAATATTGTACTATTATTGACCGTGGACACAGGTGCGGTAGAGACACAACAAGAGATATTGACTATCCCGCACAACAAACTTATAACAAAAAAATGGATTCACGTCATCTTCGAAACTAGATTCGTATTAAAGTCGTTATGTGACAACCCTCGCGAATGCGGAAATAAAACATAACAAGCATGTGAATTAAATAGCGGAAAATACGATGTTTTTAAAACTTTTATACATGCAAGAAGAAGTATACGAGGAGTGTCAAATATTACAAACCAAAGTACGAAATATACTACAACAAGAGACGTAGTCTCTCAAAAGGTTAACAATGTCAAAGTGATTAGCAACTAGCTAAAATAACGTCTAGAGGTAATTCTTCCAGGGGCAACGCCTGCTAGCTCACACCCGAACCCAAAATATCATAAGCAAAAAGCCATCCAAATCAAGCAATCCATGAAAAACATGAACGCCACAGTCAGTGGGGATTAACTCCGGGTTCTCCCCAGCCATATCACATTAAACGTACATAAAAGGAAATACAAAAGTAGAAGCATGCATATATAGATATACATGTGAGATACGATAAGGATAGATAGGCAATTCAATATATAATGATAAGAGCATATGGAATACAAATCCGAATCCATCATGGTATACAAAGACTCGGGGAAGACACTCTTAGGCAACCGAATACGCTCACTAGGGCTTACATCTCACCGTTAGCGGTATAAGTTTGATAAGATTGAGACTCGACAAACAACCATGCCAAGTCATGCGATGATCACAATAAATCCATCATATTATCATCCATTCACGAACCAATACATTGACGATGCCAAGTCATGCAATGACCATGAATACAATCATGAAATCACGCATTCAAAGACAACGACACAAGACGACATCTCTCACGGTAAATGAAACGCACTAGCACCGTGTACATGGCAAGTATGATTAAAAGGCATCCACGAGATCACATTTCCCTGAACGAATACACGATCACATTTCGTATATGTAGACTAATTTCCTCCTGGTAGGAACGATAAGGCTCCTAATCTAAACCTGGCCAGATTCTCGGAATCACATTTTCCGATTCGACATGCGATAACATTTCGCATCCAAGACTCGGTCAATCATAGACGCCGAGTACCCCAAATTCGGTAGATCAATTCACGAAAGAGGAGGAAAAGAGCACAAGCCTCATAACAAGCGGTACGCTACATGCAAATAACACCACCTCACAAGTACACAACATTTGACGGCCGGGTCGATCAACGCATAGCGTTCGCCTCCCAACAACGTCGTCGTATGCCCACTAACACATGCAATTAAGCAGTAGGATACCTCCCCGTGCCGACATTCCAGCCTTACGAACGTGGAGGTAGCCAAGGGAATGAGAGCACAAAGCACAAGACAAAATAGTGCTCAAACCGTATCATTTGTAAAAACCGACTCAAAGTGGGACATATCAAAAACCGTCACCAAGCATGAGAATAGGGCATTATATAAATGTAAATATGATAAACATGAATCAATACATGATACATAAGCATTAGACCAAGTTAAAGAAGCATAATAAATAGGAAACATAGATCTTATCTCAAAACAACAAGTTTGGAAACTAACTAAAACAAGGGTCCACTTCAAACTGTCATAAATATAGTTCTAGATATGCAAATAGAGAAATTCCAAGTTGAGGTGATAGCTTGTCCTCTTACGGTTCCAACGATAGGTCACAAGCCCAAAACAAGCAAGTAACGAAGGAGATATGATCATTTTACGAAAAGGGGTCAGTGGCGTGAAACTGCACAAGTCACGACCGTGACTTGTATTTCACGCCCGTGAAACACTCTGTTACGCAAGTGTAAAAGATCAGCCACTATTTCACTCCCGTGACTTGAGTCTCACGACCGTGACTTGAGTCTAGACAACTCCAATTTGTTCTAAACTCACCCATCATCAACTATTATCATAAATCATCACTTCTCATATCAATTCTCATATCAATTGTCAACAAACAACAAGTATCATCATCAACAATCATCAACTAACAACAATCATCATCAATAACATGAATCCTAAGCTTTCTAATCGTATTCTAAATACGAATTCTAACATCGAAGCATGTAAAACACGTAAATGATATCGAGTAACCCTTCACCGTTACCTTTACGCGTCTTTAATCGATTCTAAACCTTCCTAGTCTCCACCTACATACAATTAGATAATAAAAGATGAATATCATTCACCTTGAGAAAGACGGATAATTTAAAAAGCGAGAAAGACGGTAATTTTATTACCAATACGGATAGAGGAAGCTAAGAGGGGAAGAATAAGACGAACTTACGTGAATTTGAGCAAGAAATGAAGGAGTAGCGACGAATCTAAGCTTGATAAAAATGGAGTTTAGGTTTTTGGTGGTTTGATGAGGAAGAAAAAGTAAGTGGAAAATGAAAGAAGGAGTTAGGGTTTGAGGGAGTATATGAAAGGTGAGTCGAAAAAGTCAAAGACGACTTAAGACGGGTTTTACTTGAAATCTCGCGGAAATTCCAAATACGTACTCGGAAATTCTAAATTCGACTCGGAAAATTAAATTCTAAATTAAAACTAAAATTCACTGAAAAGTATCCGTAAAATATTTTCACTATAAAAATAGGGTACAATAGCGGGTGTTACAATCACCCCACCTTTTAAAAAGTTTCGTCCTCGAAACTTGAGAGTAGAAAACAAAAGTATCAAGGACAAGAATCGGTTTTCAAAATTAATACGAAAACTTTTACAAGGGAAATATTTATGAAACGTGGTTCTTCTCGAAAACGGTTTAAGGAGAATTTTTATAAGTGCGAAACTTTATTTACGAATCACAAGAGTGCCCGTCGCGAACGAGTACTCTAGTTATCCAAATCAAATCATTGTCGAAATAGTGAAATCGAAATTCAAAATAAACGTTAGTAAGTGCAGAACTAGTCACCAGACGTCTCCAATAACAAGTCCAAACATCCAACCAAACGCAAAATCCAAATATAAAAGCGAAAGAAATCTATTTTCTCCAAAAAGGAGGTACAAAAACCATCTTTAGACTTCTTTGAAACGTTAAATTAGAAATATAATATGGAAATTTGAAGGTTTTATCAAAGATAAAATCAAATAACAGGACATTACACGTACATAGAGGGACTCGTACAATTCACACACAATTCAGGGTAACAAAATATATACAAAACACGCAAAAACGAAACAAATCGAACTCTTTGGGATAGGAAGATCAAGATAAAGTCAGCAGGAAGATCTACAAGAATTCGACATCACTAACTCTACTAATAAACCAAATCCTCAAGAGAATGCAATTTACCCAATTTGCAACTCATCATTTTCAATCATCAGAATTCCTACAAAAATATTCCATAATCACGAAACTTCGAGTAACAAATCCCAATTATTCGAATCCAATTAGAATCTACTAAGGTCCATCAGCACGGTAGACTCCACAACTAACAATCCACATGAAAGATTTATTACGCACTCTAATCTTCTTAGTTTCATCAAAACTCTTACTAGAAACTACCAACAAAATATTTATCTATGGAAAACATGATCGCTAACAACCACAAAGTAAAGGACTTACCATGAAATCCTTTAATCCAATTTACTTCAAACTCATTATCCTAAATTTACAATGAACTTTCTCATCCTCGAAAATCAAAACACAATCCACGCAACAAAACATAATTATCTACGATTCAACTAGCCTCATCCAAAGTCTCACGACAAAGGAAAATCCACAATCCATTATCGGTTATAAGGATTCTTTAATACGCCATAACATCCTTAATTCGATCATTACTACACTCGATGCCTCAAATATAAATAGTCACATTAGCAAACTATGGTGATTATACTCCTCAAGATAAATGAGTTCACCATTCTAACTCTATATTCCATAACAACCGAGCACTCACTATCCAAAGCTTGCAACGAACATTTCTCAATCTCAAACTATGATTCCTTAAGGATAAAAGAAAATTACTAATTCCAAACCACAAATGGCCAATTACTTGGCAATCAGACAACCATTCAAATCATCTAGTTCATCTAAAACTCAATATGAATAGATTTTCATTTACGACAATACTCTTCGAACCTTGGGTACCGGCTTAATTACCCTAAAACAAAGTCTCTTTTAGAATCCACCAATTAGAGACATCCAATTCCCAAATGACATATCAAGCAACCGTTAAAATACCCAACAACAACGAACTATTATCATGATCAACTCAATTCTCAAAATAGCATTACAATACCAAGCCCCAAATCTAAAACCATCAAGAGAGGATACATTATCACTATTAGGATTCATCCTAGACCTTAAGTCCTATTTCTCATGATCAAATACAACATGAAATTTGCTAAATCCAAATACACATATTCTAACTAAAGAATCCCACAATACATTTCAATTATTCTCTGAACCTTACAAACGGAATATCCAATCCACTAAGGAAAAGATGAAGCGGCAACGAGATAGGAAACGATAAGGAATCTCAAGGAGAACACGGGAATAAATAAGGCACGAGATTACAAGAGAGGAGCGCTGAAAATAACGAGGTCAAGGAAGAGACAAAGCAGATAGTAGAGTTATGAAGATATCTGAGTAAGAAAGAAGGTACGAGCTTGTAATTTCTTAAAGATCAATCTTGACAAAAACATTCAAGAATGGAAATGAAAAGGATGATGGCACGAGTAAAGGTTTAAGGTTTAATCCACAAAATTTCTTCTTTCAGACTTAGGGTGATAGCAAAGCAAATCATCCCAATAACAAAGGTCTCTTACAAGGGACCCTCGTACCACTAATCATTAAAGTAAGGTACACCTAGATTTAACAAATCGATTACAACCCAATTCATCTATCCTTTCATAACACACGGATTCCCAAATGCGGAATTGCAACTCAAGCATAGTAACATTCATTTAGCTCAAATATTCAACACAACCTCAAAGGTTTCTTTAACTGAAGGTGTGACAACCCTCGCGAATGCGGAAAAATAAAACAAACAAGCATGTGAAATATATTGCGGAAATAGGTAGTTTTTAAAAACTTTTATACATGCAAGTTAAATAAAACGAGGAGTGTCAAATATTACAAACTAAATGCGGAAATACAACAAAGAGACGGGGTCTCTTAAAATGTTAGCAAAGAACAAGTGTTAAAAAAAACTAGCTAAATTCGTCTAGAGGTGAACTTCCAGGGACAACGCCCGCTAGCTCACACCCGAACCCCAAAATATCATATCCAAAAAGTCATCCATTGCAAGCAACCTGTTCATTCATGAAAAACATGAACGCCACAGTCAGTGGGGGTAACTCAGGGGTCTCTCCCAGCCATTATCACATTAAACGTACATATAAGGAAATACAAAAGTAAAATCATGCATATATAGATATACATGTGAGATACAATAAGAATAGATAGGCAATTCTATAGAAAATGATAAGATCATGTGGAAATCCAATCCGTAACCATCATGTTATTCAAAGACTCGGGAAAGACACTCTTAGGCAATCGAATACGCTCACTAGGGCTTACATCTCCCCGTTAGCGGTATAAGATTGATAAGATTGAGACTCGACAGACAAACCAGTCAAGTCATGCGATGATCACGATAAATACAACATATCATCATCCATTCACGAACCAAGACATTGACGGTGTCCAATCGTGCAATGACCATGAACAATATCACGAAATCACGCATTCAAAGACGACACAAGACGACAACTCTCACGGTAAATGAAACGCACTAGCATCGTGTACATGGCAAGTATGATTAACAGGCATCCACGGGATCACATTTCCCTGAACTCATACGCGATGCTTACATTTCGCCTACGTAGACTAATTTCCTCCTGGTAGGACGACGATAATAAATACCCGGTCCTAGTCTAAATCTGGCCAGAATCCCGAAATCACATTTTCCGGTTCGACATGCGATCACGTTTCGCACCCAAGACTCGGTCTTACAAAGAAAACGCCGAGTACCAACATTCTCGGTAGATCAATTCACGAAAGAGGCGGAAAACGAGTTCAAGCCTCATAACATGCGGTACGCTACATGCAAATAACACCACCTCGCAAGTACACAACATTTGACGGCCGGGTCGAACAACGCATAGCGTTCAACTCCCAACAACGTCGTCGTATGCCCACTAACACATGCATTTAAGCAGTAGGATACCTCTCCGTTCGACATTCCAGCCTTACGAACGGGAAGGTAGCCAAGGGGAATGAGAAACAAAGCACAAGACCAAAACCGTGCTCAAACCGTATCATTTGTAAAAACCGACTCAAAGTGGGAACATATCGAAAACCGTCACGAAACATGTGATACAAGCGAATAAGATATCATATATCCAAAACATGAATATTATAAGTCATTACGTAAAATTATACGATAAACGGATCATGCGAACAATTATAAATTACGAGTTTTAGAAATTATAGGAAGAATATACAGCCGTGTTCCAGGCCGGGCAGGGGACCGGTGGCCGGTGGGCCGGCACAGAACACAAGGCAAAAATCCAAAATCATAGAAAAACAGAGAAAGTGGTCCAGGCCGGTCAGTGGACCGGCGGCCGGTGGGCCGGCACAGAATACAGCAAACATTAAAATCATCAAACTTATCTTACTACCTTTCCTTAGAGTTACAACCAATCATCAATATAGGGTGAATTTAGATCTACACCATTTTCCTCAAATCACAAATTCATTCTAACAAACACTAATATTCCACAAAATTCAAAGTTCTTCCGACCAAGTACAATATACCACAAACAAAAGGATATGACATCCATAAAAATGTTACATGAGGAAGGTAAGGATACCAATGGTAAGATGGAGGAACTATCAAGAGTAATTTCCAAGAGGCAAACAAGATGGAAGAGAAAGAAGCACCTAGATAGAAGGAAGAGAGCATAATACAATAAGGACGAGAGAATTCATAGATGAGGAAGAAATACACTTCAATTAGGCTTATCAATCTTCAAATCTTCGGTAGAGGATACTTCTTCTAAGTAACACAATGATCCACCTAAAGACGGTAGATACAAACAAACATAACATCACTCAACACAATCAACAAACAAGTTAGAACCTAACAAACATCAAGTACACCAAAGACTACCAAGTAAAGTCCTTAATTTCTACCCATCTCTCATTTATTATTTCAAGGTCAAGTAGTTTAAGGTTAGGGTTCACGTGTGTGCGTCGGGAGCGATAAAGCTCTGATACCAACTGTGACAACCCTCGCGAATGCGGAAATAAAAACATACAAGCATGTGATTTAATTAGCGGAAATACGGTATTTTAAAAACCTTTATACATGCAAGATAGAAAATACGAGGAGTGTCAAATATTACAAACCAAATAAAAATACCACAAGAGACGTAGTCTCTAAAAGTGTTAACAAAAGACAAAGTTATTAGCATCTAGCTAAACAACGTCTATAGGTGTTTCATCCAGGGACAACGCCCGCTAGCTCACACCCGAACCCAAAATATCAAGCAAAATGCCATCCAATCAAGCAACCTGTTCATCCATGAAAAAAACATGAACGCCACAGTCAGTGGGGAGTAACTCCGGGTTCTCCCAGCCATATCACATTAAACGTACATATAGGGAAATACAAAAGTAAA
>JAIUZE010032805.1:0-14160 GCA_022085475.1 Heliosperma pusillum | reverse complement strand
AGGCTTTAATTCAGAAACCCTAATTAGTTTACTTTTCCTCTGGATTTGATTCATCAAAGACGATTGTCTTTAGTTCAACTTGTATTCGGTATTCTTCAATCTTTCTTTGTTATTCAATTTAATTACCTTCTAGTTCTTTAATTATTCTTTGTTCATCCTTTCATTGTTGTTAATCATGTTTACTTTAATTATTATTGTTGTTGTTTATATTGTTATGAGTAGCTAAATTCTTTTCTAGGGTTGAAAGGGGATCTAGGATTGTTAGAAGGGGTAGATAAATTAATTGAATTGCAATTGCATGGTCATCGTTTGATTATCGTTTCAATTCTAGTTGTTTGATTACTGGCCAGGATTAATTAACTAGTCTCGCAAATTAGGATTAACACCGACCTGGTTAAGACTAAGATAGGCTACGATAATTGAATAGAACTCGTTTAATGATAGCGATCGCATGTTAAATTGTAGATCTAAAGGGCATAATTGAATCGACCGATCTTGTGACCTTATATAACTTTATTGCATGATAGTTGATTTTATCTCTATCCCTGAACAATAATCCTAGTGAACCTGAGACCCTAGACTTTTAATCTCATTGTTTTCAACCTTATTAGTTTGTTATTGCTTATAATTAGTTATTGCTTATTATTAGTTGTTATTATTATTGTTATTAGTTGTTATTGTTTACTTTAGTTGTTGTTATTAATTGATATTAGTTTAGAAACCATAATCAAAACCCAGAAATTGTTACTATAGAGACGAACTTAGTTTAACAGATTAGAATACTACCGCCTCCCTGTGGATTTGTTACCTTGCTTACCGCTGACTATTAGTTAGTTGTGATTTAGGTTTACTTTGATTATGGAGACGCGACTTGACCCTTATCAAATTTGGCGCCGTTGCCGGGGAGGCAACAGTTTTCTGTTTGTTTCTACTTAGTTTGTCTTTTTCGTCTCAGGGAACCTAAGTTCTTTGAGACCGTTCTCATCCTTTTCTTTAGTTTTTGTTTATGCCCAGGTGTTCTAGGCCCATTCTCGTGCCCTACGATTCTGAACCAGAGAAGACTCTCCGGTCTAGACGAAACTTTTGGAAGGAAATTCAAGAAGCGGAAGACTTGAGTACGCTTGAAACAGTTTACGCCGAATTCGTCGCAGAAAAACCATCCTTAGAAGAGGATACACCTGTTTCTGCACCTACTACAACCATGCCTACTCTAGCCAGCCATTCGGAGCCTACCGTTGCATCTATTCCCAAGGGATTTCAACTCCCTACTACGAGCAATAGTACTTTTGATATTCGTCCATCTTATATCTCTTTGGTGGAGCGAAACATGTTTGGAGGGAGCCCCACTGAGGATCCTGCGAAGCATATGGAGAAATTCACCAATTATTGTTGCTCTATTCCTTTAACGGGTGGGGTAACTCAAGATCAAATCAAGTTGGTGTTGTTTCCCTTTTCATTACGAGACGGGGCAGAAGATTGGTGGAGTGAGTTAGATATGGCTGCACTTTGCATCACCGATTGGAATTCTTTGGCTCTTGCATTCTACAAAAGATATTTTCCGCCACAGAAAACCAATGCCATTCGAAGTCAAATCACAAGTTTCAAACAAGGCCCCAATGAGAACTTTAATGAGGCCTGGGTTCGCTTCAAAAAGCTTGTCAAGTCTGTTCCACATCATGATTTTGATACTTGGTTCCTATGCAACCAATTTTATAATGGGTTATATGATGATCAGTGGACATTGCTCGATTCTGCTGCTAATGGGAGATTCCAAAATAACACTACTGATGCCAATGCTTGGAAGTTAATTGATGAGATGGCTACTCACACTGCTGAGTATGGGAATCCTAGGGGTAATGTGAGGAGAGGCGGTACGGATAATGCCATTGTAGCTCAGTTGGAGGCATTAACTGCCAAAATTGCCGAGTTACAAACTTCAAAGTCCTTGGAAAATAAGCAAACGGTTCATGCCATGGTTCAACAAGAGCCAACTTGTGAAAGATGTGGTACTATGGGGCATAATGCAGTGGAATGTATGAGTACGGTTGATCAAGTGCTTGCCTTTCAATCCTTTAAGCAAGGTTCACCGTACTCTAACTTTTACAATGAAAGGACAAGAGAGCATCCCAATTTCTCCTACCGAAGTCATAATGTTCTTAATCCTACCCCACCACCACCTCAGCAACAAGGTTCATCTTATGTGATTCCTCAGAATCGCAATTCCCAAGGTAACTTTAACCGTTCCAATCAAGGTGGCCAAAACTTCCAACAACCTCCACCTCCACCACCTCCAAGTAATGATATGGCGGAACTGAAAGCCATGTTGCAGCAGAGTCTTATGATCCAACAAAAGCAAGATGCTCAGATCTCACAACTGATAGCTCATAACAAGATGGTTGACACTCAAATTGCCCAATTGGCAATTCAAAATCCACATAAACAACCGGGTAATCTTCCTCCTCAAGGACACCCTCCACATGAACAAGTCAATGCCATGACTTTGAGGAGTGGAACCCATTACAAAGACCCTGAAATGATAAGGGATGAAACCAATGAAAGCTTGGAAGTTGCTGATCAAAGTTCGAAAAAATGCGAAAAAAGTGGCTGAAAACAAGGTTGCTCGATCGAGCAGCACCCTCTTGCTTGATCGAGCAACCCATAAATCTGCCCAAATTCTTCTCGGGAAGTTTCTGAAAGTTACAGTACAGGAAAACTCCATCGAGCAAGCCCTTTGCTCGATCGAGCAACCCCTGATCAGGCCTATAAGTCCTCTAATTCACCTTCGAAAGCAAAAGAAGCCGAGCCAATTGCCATTAAACTTCCTTTTACTCACCGCAAACATAAATCCAAGCTTGATACACAGTTTGGAAAGTTCATGGAGGTGGTCAAGAATTTACAAGTGAGTGTCCCTTTTACTGAATTGATCACTCAAGTGTCGGCTTATGCGAAATTTTTAAAGGACATATTGACAAGGAAGCGGTCCTTTAATGAAGTGGAGACGGTTGCATTCACGGAAGAATGCAGTGCTGTGTTGCAATCTAGATCACCACCTAAGCTCAAGGATCCAGGGAGTTTTTCTATTCCTTGTAATATAGGTTGCTTAGCTATAGATAAAGCCCTTTGTGATTTAGGGGCTAGTGTTAGTGTTATGCCATTTTCTATATGCGAAAAGCTAAATATGGGTCAACTCACTGTTACAACCATGACCTTACAAATGGCCGACCGTTCTATTAAACACCCTTTAGGGATTTTAGAAGACGTACCGGTTAGAGTAGGGAAGTTTTTCATACCAGTTGACTTCGTTGTCTTAGATATGGCTGAAGACACCCAAATTCCTATCATCTTAGGACGACCATTCCTCCATACTGCGGGGGCGTTTATAGATGTTAAGAATGGGAGACTTACACTAACAGTGGGGGATGACAATATTATTTTCAACTTAGAGCAGTCAATGAAACACCCCATGCTAGAAGAGACATGTCATAGGATCGATATTGTGGATTTGAATGTTGATGATTGTCTCTCTTTATGCTTGAATAGGGATCCTCTGGAGATCGCCTTAATTTCCAGCACTGCTGAAGCTGGAAGCTCACGGAGTAAGGCAGTAGTTGAGATGAAAAAACTGCTGACGGGAAAGGAATGCAAGTTACACAAGGTGTATACTTTAGGTAACCCCCCTAAGGTTACCAAGGTAATGACACCTGAACTTGAACCCGACTGATGAGCAGTAGTGACAGTTGGTCACTACTCCCCCATTTTGCAGCTGGTTTGGGGGAGGCTATTATTCTATACAGCTGGTATTATCTATCCTTGTACTTTCTTTTATTGTATTTTCTTTTAGTTATTTCCCCTTTTCTCTTTGTTAGTTGTGTTCTTTAGGTTGCTGCTGTTGGTTGATATGTGATTGCTGTGCTGTTAGCGTCACACTGAGGACACTATGACATTTAGGTTTGGGGGAGAGTCTTTCTTTATGTTGTGTGTTTATTTCCGTTGTGTGAAAAAAAAAATCATAAAAATTGAAAAATTTACAAAATCCAAAACATGTTTTTTTATTCTATTAGGTCGAGTCTAGGTGAAGTTGAATAACAATGATGATAATTTGCATTGTTTCTGCATTTGAATCCCAAATAAGTTGTCCATGTACATTGTTTTGACTTACTATTTTTGGAAAACAAAGCTCATAGTACAAGTCTTGACCGTTTTTGACATTCCTTTTGCTAATTAGATTTGGCAATTTTTGTTGGTAAACCACTTAAAATTCTGAGGTCTTTAGAGCTTCCTAGGCCAGGAACATCAATAAACTGGTCTCATTGTTTTTAGGCCTGAGTGTGGTACTCCTTGTGGAATGTGTAACATCAAATTGCATAAGTGTGACATTCGTTTCTTGATACTATACGCGTTCGTTTGATAAGTGCATGAGGAAAGGTGGTTCTTTTTGTTCAAATAAGCCTCACATAGCCAAAAAGACTTGATTTTATACCCTTATTATTAAGTTCTTTATATTTAGCCATTTGGAACATTTGTAGCCTGTTTCATAACCTATCTAATAGCTACATTCCTAGAACTTGCCTACCTTATCGGGATAGTCGCAGTTTCATGTTTTTCTTATCTACTTGTCTAATATGGTTGGGTCGGGATTTCAAAAAGATCAAATGGGTGTAGCAAGTATGTTGGCAATTGTGTCATTTATTCCCTTTGTTGAGAAAAGTTGTGAACCAAAAGATCTGAAAAGAAAAAATGATGAAGAAAAGAAAAAAAAAAAGAGATTTGATTTGAAAAGGAAAAAAAAAGAAAAAAGAAAAAAGAAAGAAAAATTTGTTGCTTCATTGAATTATTCAAGGGAAAACGAAAGGGATTATACTAGAGTCTAATGCATATTTAGAGAGCAATTTCGATCTGTCTCTTGCGTTGTCAAAGTTTAAGATGATTTCTCTAGTTGGTGTTGGTTTGTGCTAGTCTTGTAGATTTGTTTTGGTACGTGTCGCTGCGACTACCGGTCTTAGCCCCACATTTCCAATACGTTGCCTTGGCACAATCCAATTCTATATATCTGGTCAACCATTAGCCTAACTTTTTGTCCCTTTGATTCCCTTGGTTTGTACTTTATAGCGGAATCCCCCCCTGGTGGCCGTATTCGTTGGGGAACCATTACTCTCACACCAGTTAGGGCTTTACCATGAATTGCCATTTCCTGATGTTCATTGTAACTAACTTATGTAGAGTAATAAAGTTGGAGTGGCAGTGATGAAGTCAATCCTTGCCGACTTCCACCCCCCGTGAGTTGTGATCCCGTGAGTCTCGTGACGTGCTTTCCAGTGTGCGTAGAGTAGTTCTTTCACACATTCTTTCCATCTATCTTCACAAACACTCCACCCCTTTAATAAACTTATGAGCACGGGTTTGAGGTGGCAAGTGAATGCCCCGCCACGGACGGAACGAGAATCCGACAAATTGAGCCTTGCAAGATTGAAAGGTATTTGGTTTTTGTCTGTACTACGGTATCATGTAAAATCTTGGATTATGAGCTGCGTTTTTTACTTTCCCGTGCCTTTGAATTTGTTTTATTGGTACAACTTGGTCATTACTTTGTTATAGATATGGATAGCTTGGGATTTGTATGTGCTTTAACATTAGCTTTGAGTTTTTCATTCACCATTTGTATGTTTGTCTTTGTATGTGTCGAGTGCTTTGCTTAGGGACAAGCAAAGGATTGGTTTGGGGGAGTTTGATGATCACTATTTATACACATATTTTATGCTTCCCTCAATCGCATTTAACTCGATTTACCGTCTTTCCTTGCTTATTTCTATGCTATTTTAGCTAGAATATAGATTATGCCGCTTTTGTTATGTTTTAATGCATATTGGATGCATTTGGAGCTTTTTGAGTAGATATGGAGCATGGCGGAGTAGGATCGTAGAAGCTAGGCACGGAAATCGAGGAAGAAAAGAGAATAAATGAAGGAAAGTGAAGAAAACGAGCTAAAGGAAGGTCTGCTCGATCGAGCAGCCCAACTTGCTTGGTCGAGTCGTTGTCATGTGTTGCTCGATCGAGCAGAAGGCCCTTGCTCGATCGAGCAAGTCAATATTTCGGCAGTTTTTCGTGTTTTCCTAAACTTTAACCTAATTAGTTAGATCTTTTGTATTATAAAAAGAAAGCTCGTCTTTCTTAATTAGACATGTTTTTCTATACTTTCTTATGCTTTTTGTGCTTTTCTTATGCTTTAATATTAGAAAACCTAATTTAGTTTGCTTTGCCTCTGGATTTTATTCATCAAAGACGTTTGTCTTTAGTTCAACTTGTAATCGGTATTCTTCAATCTTCCTTTGTTATTCAGTTAATTACCTTCTTGTTCTTTAATTATTTTTTGTTCGTCCTTTCATTGTTGTTAATCATGTTTGCTTTATTTATTATCGTTGTTATTAATATTGTTATGAGTAGCTAAATTCCTTTCTAGGGTTAAAAGGGGATCTAGGATTGTTAGAAGGGGTAGATTAATTAATTGAATTGCAATTGCATGGTTATCGTTTGATTATCGTTTTAATTCTAGTTGTTTGATTACTGGCCAGGATTAATTAACTAGTCTCGCGAATTAGGATTGACACCGACCGGGTTAAGACTAAGATAGGCTACGATAATTGAATAAAACTCGTTTAATGATAGCGATCGCATGTTAAATTGTAGATCTAAAGGGCATAATTGAATCGACCGATCTTGTGATCTTAGATAACTTTATTGCATGATAGTTGATTTTATCCCTATCCCTGAACAATAATCCTAGTGAACCTGAGACCCTAGACTTTTAATCTCATTATTTTCAACCTTATTAGTTTGTTATTACTTATAGTTAGTTATTGCTTATTATTAGTTGTTATTATTATTGTTATTAGTTGTTATTGTTTACTTTAGTTGTTGTTATTAATTGATATTAGTTTAGAAACCACAATCAAAACCCAGAAATTGTTACTATAGAGACGAACTTAGTTTAACAGATTAGAATACTACCGCCTCCCTGTGGATTCGATACGTTGCTTACCGCTGACTATTAGTTAGTTGTGATTTAGGTTTACTTTGATTAAGGAGACGCGACTTGACCCTTATCATTATCAACGCCACAAACATTATTAACCAATTGCTAAATCTAGTTACGAAATCTAGCATTCTAGCTAAATAGATAAGTCTCTTTTATTAGTTTAGCCTTTATCTTTATAAAATTATTAGTTTTTTTATTTTTACTTAGCTAGACCTATTTTATAGGTGGGCGGGAGATGAGTGCGGCGGGTATAAGTGGGGTGGGGAGATGAGTGCGGCGGGGAGGTGTGGGGCGAAGTGGGGTGGGGTGGGTATGGGGCGGGTCTCATGTGATACCTGCACCCGCCCCACGACCCGCGACGAATGACCCTTTTGATAGCCGTCCCCGCCCCACCACCCATCAAATCATTACCCGCACCCGCCCCAAGTGGGGTGGGTGTGGGGCGAGACCCGTCAAGATCCGCCCCATTGACATCCCTAGCCGTTGGGAATGACATGTCTTTAATTTTTTTTTTTAAAAAAAAAATTGTACTTTTCACAGACACGCCAATGAGAATGGCGTGTCTCTCTTTGTAATAAAACCCGCCATTCCCAATGGCGTGTTTACTTGTAGTCCATTTTCGTAAGTTTGCATTTTCTTACTCACTTGAAACACGCTATTGCCAATGGCGTGTTTCCTCCGTGTTTTTGGTTCGCGAAATCAAATACTACGTGGACACCATTTTGATAAATAGTTTTACACCCGACCCAAAATGACAAATACTTATTTTTTCAACATTATTTTAAAAATGCTTTCCATAAACGTTAAGTAATGATCTTATTAGTACAACCAGATAAGACATGTGTTGTAATAAATATACTTATGTATATGTTAAATTACAAAATTAACCAAAATTAAATGTTTATATAGCATGGAGAAGAGACAGATAATAAGCTAAAGTGTAAGAAAATATATATTATATGTAAAATTTTCGTTTTAGATAAAATAATCTATGAATACTCTCAACTTGTAGTATTTTTGTATAATAAGACAACATTTTAAAATTAATTTGAAAATGTTTCCTATAAAAGTATTCGTGACCATAACGTTTATGTTTAAAATTTCAAATACATCATAAGTGAGATTTCAATTTAAAAGATTGGGCCCATTACTAACATATTATAAGCTATAAAGTATAATGTACAACACAACTATAAATTTTATGTTTTAGGAGGGAAAATTAGAGCATGGCTTAATCTTTTAGTATTAGGGGGATTAAATACTGTTCTATATTCGAATAATCATTTTTAGTTAAATATTTTGAAGGAGGTTAGAGAATTTAATGATGTATTATAGAGAGAACTTGGAGAGAATTAGGTTCAATGTTTTTTAGTGTAGGGTAATAAATGGAAAATTTAGTGCAAAATGTACTGAAATGAGTAAAATATGTACTACGAAAATAAACTCCGCACATTTTGAGACACTTACTTCTCTCTTCAATATCTCTCCAATTAAATCCCGGAATTTATTTTCGCAGTACGTTTTTTAGGAAAAAAGGATTATACATCGGATGTACTACCTCAGACTACTATGAATTTGAGTTTTTATGCATTTTTTTCGAGCTTTTTAAAGTTTATAAATTAATTTTAAATCTTATATGTGATGTATTTTGAGTTTTATTGTAACTTTTTTTGAGCTTATTGTTCAAATTAATGAACTCAAAAACTTTATATTAAAATTCATAATTTTTAAATACTATACTCAAAAACTTTATTATAAAACTCAAAAAATATATTAACTGTGGTAGTACCTCAGATGTACAATCCACTTACTGCGTTTTTTACTCATTTTAATACTTTTTACACCAAACCTTCCATTTATTACCCTTTACAAAAAAACACATCAAATCTAATTCTCACTGCCTCCGCTCTACCTTATCTCTACACTTTAACCTTCTTCAAATTCCATAATAAAATATTCATGTATCAAATTTTAATAAAATTGACTATTAATTACTCCCTCCAATTTACCATGTTCTTCCCCTTTCTTTTGGACTCAAGGATTAACGAAATCAATTTAGACCACACAAAACACACTACCCCACATTCAATTAAATTTGGACCACACAACTACTCACAAATAAGGAAAGAGGGAACATCACCACAATTGGCCAAATATGGAAAGAGGGAAGAAGATGAAAAATTGGAGGGAGTATATTTTAATTTTTTTATTCTTTTTAACTAGAGATTTATGTAATTAAGTTTTTTAATTTCTTTATTACATGTAGGGGTTTGACGGCCGGTCGGTGTTGGGGTTGGACGACCGGCGAAGGGCATGGCGGCTGACGTAGTGGTGGCCTCGTAAGGTAGTGTTGTACAGTATAATGTTTGTTTACTGTGCCTATGTTTTTTTTTCAATATAGTGTTGTACTGTATTGTGTTGTTTGATTTTCTTTATTTGTAGTTTACATTGTATATTGTTGTTTAGTACAATGTTAATGTTGATTTTTTGATGAATTTTTTAACATTAGAGAGAAAATATTAAAAAAGAGGTTAGAGAGAAAAAATAAGATGAGAAATGACATAGGTATAATTGTCAATAGTTTACTAAGATGAGTAAAATGTGTACGGCGAAAATCAGGATCCCCCTTACTACTAAGAGAATAAGAAATTCTCTTAATTTTCCCTCTAAAATGCATCTATCTCAATAAGGAAATAAATGAAACTTTATTTCTTCAAACTATTATCTTTTCATTATATTCTAATATTTTATATTCTAATTAAACTCTATTTTTTTTTTATTAAATTCAAAATGATATTTTCATTAAAATAAAATAGAAATGGTATAAAACTATAAATTAAAAGTTGGTAAATTTTTCATTAGTGCAATAATTATTATTGTAGTGAATAACTTGACACATATACTTAATATTAGTTTCGTGACAAAATTTTTCATTAAAATAATTGGAGAAATTTTATAAAATGAAATCCGCGGTTTTATGTTAAAAATAAAAGTATTTTCATAAAAATACATTTCATATTTTTACTCAATTATCTTTGATTAGTTTTTCATTTAAACTAGTTTTAAACCCGTGCAAAATATTGCACGGGTCTGGTGCTGAAACACGTTATTTACTACTAAATACAATGAATTTGTCATGCATGGATACAGGACATTTAAATAAACGTGATTAAATGTTCACTACTGCGACGATATAAATATTCTAGAACCATAGATTCGACGTATGTAACATATATATGTTCTCTCGATACTGGCCAATAATTGTATCACTTACGTCCTGCGTCGGATACACGGACACCTATAAACAAGGAATGAGAGGTCGAAAGACTAAAAGAGATTGATTAGAAGATGAATTTGGGTGGGAAATGAGAATGAATTATAGTCAAAGTCAAATTTTACCTTCAGTTATTTACATTTAATATCAAATACTAATACAAAAATAAAAATAAAATCGCGCGTTATTTATAACTATAAAATATATACTTCCTCCGTTCCATTTGATTCTTTACGTTTGCTTTTTGAGCATTATTCATAAGTGAGAATAATCTTTAATATAACTTTTAATATATAATATAAAATATAGTCATGTATGATCTTGTTTAAATCGTCTTACCGAGTGCATTATGAATATCAAATTTTTATATTTTTCAATAATATGTACCTAAAGATATGAACAAACGAAAACATGCATTGATGTACGTGTATAAAGCAAACGTAAAGAACCAAATGGAACGGAGGAAATATTTTATTAAATTTAAATAACGTGTCCCGTGTCCTAAATTTCACGAGATGTCGTATCACGTGTCCGTGTCCGTTTTGGTGCTACCTAAATCCTCACCTATCTTCTCCATCATGTCACTTATCTCGTTTATCATCATTAATTATATACATATTTCCTCTTTGATTTTGTCCCTGAATCAGATGATGTTGATTATTGTGAGTCTAAGATTGATTACGTGTCTTCATTTAATATATTTTTTTTTATATACATTCATATTTGTCTCTAATCTCAATTTTTATGTTATTTTCTTAAAATGAAAATTTATGCGTCTCACAAAGTAGATTTGGTTGTTTTTCTCAAAATAAAAAACAATGGTTATTTTTCATCAATATTATTTTTTACATGCAATGACCAATAATTTTCAATATTTTGTTTATTCTTATTCTTATTAATTAGATGACTTTTATACTAAGTAAGTATGATATGATAAGTATGAAATATTATAATGTGATTAGTACGTGATTTGAGTTTAATTAACATAAAACAAATAAGAGGACATAGAGTAATTAAATACTAGTTTTACCCCCGTGCAAATTGCACGGGTTTGTTTTTCGAACATTGTTTTTATCATATATTTAAATAAATAAATAATAATGTTAACTTTTGGAATTGACAGGCGTAAACATAGAATACTTCATATAAAATATTAAACCCAATACATTAACACTCTTGTATCAAACATGAAATAAGTATTAAAAAAATAATTAAAATATTCTAAATAACATTATGAATTAAAAAATTATATAAAAAACTTAATGTTTATAATTACTACATTAGATTTGATGTAAGTACTGATATGATTAAAGCGATAATAACAAACTTGATTTATTTTTTAGACAAATTATATATATCAGTTCTAAGACAGTTAGCATACAGCAGCTCTGACCTGCTTCTGAGCATGTTCTGACGCGAGTCACCTGACTTATTTCCGACATAACCAATATTATAAATTAACCCGTTTGATTGTGTTAAAATAAACTATATTTAAATAAAGTGAATATTTAATAAATCGATAGTTTCTCACCAATTAGTATTCACTTCATTAGACTGTAATTTAATTTGTTGATTTTTTTAAATAATAATTTTGAAAACTGGCCTGGTATGGGTATAAATATATTATATAATTTAATTTATAAGTATATCTATATTATTATTAAGATTATTTTCCAATAAAACTGACATGACTAATAAACACCAATTTACAATTATATCACACTTTAATTGAAGGAGAGTATTTTTAGTTACATGAGTATTTTCTTACTAATTTGTGTAAAAGTGGGGAAAATAATATATAAAATGAATTTTTAATTTATATTTGATAAAAAATTAATGATCCTAAAACAAACGTGTACTAAATTTTCATTGAAATTATTCGTAAATATGGAAATAAAAAATTTAATGCATAAATCATTTTGTAAATATTAATCATATTTTAGAAGGTATATTTTAATTAAATGAAGTTAGAAAGTTAGTGGGCCCTTGTGTACATGATGAGGTGGCTTCACCAAATGGCTCTAAATGTTTTTGTTTTAATAGAAGAAAGATGTGGAGAGATGCAAGACCCATTTTTTTTTCTACCTTATTTCAAGCAGCCAATAAGAGACTTTCAAATGTTTCTGCTTTTATATATAGTAGATTTTTTTGTTTTATGTCAAAATACAATAAAGTAAAATATTAGTTATTAATGAGGTGTCGATTTAAAATGTATAAGTAACCTAAAAAATAAACTCTATAAATACCGTGCAAGCATTGCGCGAGATATATACTAGTATAAGATTAGTGAAATATGACATGTATACTCATATGAAAGAGTATTTTGTAAGGAATTTAGCGATATAACTTTTAGAATTTTTGAACAAATATATTATTGTAAATATTAAAAACAAATACTTATCTAGTAATACCCAACGTCATATATAGAAAAACGGAGGGAGCATATAAAAAGAAACACATAAGTTGCCAGAATTATGATTAAGATCAATTGTTGAAAACACCCTTTAATGTTACACTTTTTAAAAATTAATACCTTATCAAAAAAAATTCAAAACTTAATACCTTAAACTAGCATTACGACATATTTTGATACCTTAAATGACTTCCGACCACAAAAAATGGAATATTCCGTCAACTTTTTAAATTTCCCTACAAATGTCTGATTTTATCCCATTATACCCCTATTATTTTTTCATCAACTTCCCTCTTATAATTTTTACATTTCATCTTATTCTTCTAACTCCATCTTCATTTGAGCTCAATCTCTAACTTTTACATTTCACACTCTTTATTTTCTCTTCTTTTTTTGATATCTTTTGTACCCATATAATATGGTTATGAATATGTCATTAGGGTTCATGAAATTTGGGGCTAATAAATATAGTAGCAATAGGTAAAAGGAAAACTTGAGAAGGAAAATGGGAAGGCATTTTGAAGGAAAATATCTCAAAGAAGAGAGCAAAAAATGAAAGCCTGAGATGAAAAAGTTTAAGAATGGAAATGATAAAGTTGTTGTTAGTAGTCATCTTCCAAAGAAATTGTAACACCCGCAAATGTACCCTATTTGTATAGTGAAAATATTTTACGGATACTTTTCAGCGAAATTTAGTTTTAATCGTAAATTTAATTTTCCGAGTCAAATTTAGAATTTCCGAGTTCGTATTTGGAATTTCCGCGAGATTCCATGTGAATCCCGTCTTAAGCCAACTTTGACTTTTTCTTGACTTTTGAGCCGTTTTTGACTTTCGTTGACTTTTTCCTTCATATACTCCCTCAAACCCTAACTTCTTCTTTCATTTTCCACTTACTCTTTCTTCCTCATCAAACCACCAAAACCTTGCCTCCATTTTTGATCCGTCTTAGATTCGTCGCTACTCTTTCGTTACTCGCTCAAATTCACGTAAGTTCGTCTTATTCTTTCCCTCTTATCTTCCTCTATCCGTATTGGTAATAAAATTACAGTCTTTCTCGTTTTTTAAAATTAATCCGGTCTTTTCTCAAGGTGAAATGATATTCATTTTATTATCTCATTGTATGTAGGTGGAGATAGGAAAGCTTAGTAAACGTGTTAAAGACGCGAAAAAGGGTAACGGTTGAAGGGTTACTCGATATCATTTACGTGTTGTACAGCTATTGCTAGAAAATCGTATTAGAATAGGATTAGTAAGTTTAGGAATCATGTTATGGATGATGATTGTTGTTATTTGATGATTGTTGATGATGAATATTGATTGTTGATAGTATTAGAAATGGATTATGAGAATTTGAAATGATAGGATTGAATTATGTTGAAGGCTCACGGATGAATTGGTCACACATCTCACGGTCGTGAGATGGCATCTCACGGTCGTGA
>JAIUZE010032804.1:0-17451 GCA_022085475.1 Heliosperma pusillum | reverse complement strand
TAATGGACTAATTAACCGTACCATATACAAATAATAAGTTACTATTTAGATTTTATCCTATAGATGTGACCGAAAGGGATCAGTTGATCACCGCCGTCAAACGACAATAACGTCAAACTCTAGTCAGCCAACCGTTATTGATTTACGTTAATCAACTGACTAATCATATATATATAGTCAATAAATATCCTAATTATATTCCTTAATGAGATTTATTAAGTGGCGCACTATTGTGGAGGACACCTACTCCAACATCCACCAAAAAAGACCATTACCCTTTACCTTTCATCGACCAAATGCTAGAAAGACTGGCCTGTCACAAATATTTTTGTTACCTCGATGCTTACTCACGATTCTTCCAAATACCCATTCATCGCGGGGATCAAGAAAAGACCACTTTTACCTGTCCTTATGGTACACTTGCATACCGAAGGATGTCTTTTGGGTTGTGTAATGCACCTGCGACCTTCTAACGATGCCTGACTAGCATTTTTTCTGACGTTGTAGAGTCAATCATGGAAGTCTTCATGGATGATTTCAGTGTCTACGACATTACTTTTGATGATTTCTTAACTAATTTGTCAAGAGTTTTGAAAAGATGTGAAGAGGTCGACCTAGTTTTGAATTGGGAAAAGTATCATTTCATGGTCAATGAATGTGTAGTGCTTGGCCATATTATTTCTGAAAGAGGTAAAGAAATGGACCGCGCTAAGGTCCACGTGATTGTACAATTACCCCCACCAGTGAATGTTAAAAGTGTTCGGAATTTCCTAGGACACGCTGGTTTTTACCGCCGGTTTATCCAAGACTTTTCTAAGATTGCTAAACCCCTAACAGAGCTTCTTTTCAAAGATGCACCTTTTATTTTCATTGACAAATGCGTTGAATCATTCAAAAAAATAAAAAAGTCTTTGATTACATCACCCATTATCCAGTCATCAGACTGAAGCCTACCCTTTGAACTAATGTGTGATGCAAGTGATAGTCCTTGGCCAGAGGAAAGGGAATATGTTGCAAGCTATTTACTATGCGAGCAAGATACTAGATCCAGCTCTGATAAACTATGCCACTACTGAAAATGAGCTCCTTGCAATTGTCTATGCTGTAGACAACTTTCGCTCCTATTTGATTGGATATAAAGTCATTATTTATATTAATCATGCAGGTTTGAAGTACTAATTCTCAACGAAAGAAGCAAAACCTAGGCTCATTAGATGGATCTTACTTATGTAAGAGTTCGATCTGGAAATCCGTGACAAGAAATGTCCTGAAAATGTTGTTGCATATCACCTCTCACGATTAAAGGTTGAGGAGGTTGGAGTACAAACACCTATTAACGATTCTTTTGATGATGATTAGTTAATGACCATTGAGGAAACCACACCATGGTATGCCAACATTGCCAATTTCATTGTTGAAAATCAACTACCATCTAACTTGTCTTACAATCAACGAAAGAACTTCTTACATGATGCCAAGTTCTTCATTTGGGACGACCCCTATATTTTCAAATATTGCTCTGATGGTTACATCAAAGATGTATCCCGCACTAGGAAGTAAATGGTGTGCTTGAAGGATGTCATTCTTCCCCTTATGGTGGGCATCATTGACCTTCAAAGACAGTGGCAAAAGTTTTCAATCTCCATTCTATTGGCCATCAATGTTCAAAGACTCAAGGGACTTCGTGATGGCATGCGATGCCTGCCAAAGGATGAGACAAGTATCAAAGAGGTATGAGACCCTCAAAATGGTATTCTAGAAGTGGAAGTGTTTGATGTTTGGGGGATTGACTATCAAGGTTTTTTTCCTTCATCCATAGAAAACTGTTACATCCTAGTCGCAGTCGACCATATCTCTAAGTGGGTAGAAGCAATTGCAACGCCAACCAATGATGATCGAGCTGTGATCCACTTTTTCAAGAAAATCATCTTTCTGCGCTATGGTGTGCCAAGAGCCATCTTAAGTAATCGAGGAACACATTTTGGAGAGAAGCAACTTGATGTCTTACTAGCCAAATATGGAGTATCCCATAGGCGAGGCTTGGCTTATCATCTTCAAAAAAGTGGCCAAGTGGAAGTCTCAAACATAGAACTCAAAACAATCGTCCACAAAGTTATTTCAAAATCATGGAAGAATTGGAGTGCTAAGCTTAATGACACATTATGGGCTTATCGCACAACATTTAAGATACCTATTAGGACATCACCCTTTAGGATCGTATACGGAAAAGCCTGTCATTTACAAGTAGAGATGGAACACAAAACCTATTGGGCTACAAAAAAACTCAACCTCGACACTAAGCTTATCGCTGAAAGACGGTTGTTGCAGCTAAATGAACTCGAGGAGTTTCGCCTACAACCTATGAGAGCTCTCGCCATTAAAAAGAGAAGACAAAACTTTGGCACGATAAGAAAATCATCAAGAGAGAGTTCAACATTGGTGATTAAGTTCTTCTTTTCAATTCTCGTTTTGAAAATATTTCCGGGAAAACATTGGTGATTAATCTATTCACTTTGAACTTTTTGCCCAAAATTTCAAACCCTTTCTCACAAATTTCACTAGCTATATATAAATTTTTTCTACCATTGTTGAGTTAGTGATGTGCTAGGTGTGTTTGGATGCTCATTTTGGTTGTTATTCGAAGACTTTGTCGAAGTGAGCTTGGTTGAACGGAATTGCTAATCTCCGTACTGAAAAAAGAAGAAGAAAAAAGCTTGAAAAAAACATGAGAAATGTTTTGAACAATGAAATGAAAAAGAAGAAAAAAAAAAGAAAGAAAAGAGTTATGAGATTGCTTCTATGTCTGAAAAAGAGTAAGAAAAATATTTTAAGAAGTACTTTATTGTTTTGTAATATTAAGCCAATATGCTGTTTTTGGCTTCAATTGATACCTCTTGAGAATGAATTAGGATCATCTTGCACGCTTGGTTGTTGCTAGCTTAAAATTAGATCTAAATCACCATAATCATTTGTCCACCTTATTACCCAAATTCCCACAACTTTCTTCTCATTTTGGCTTCTTAACTTTAATTATCATGATTGCTTGGCTTGTGTTTTGGATTGTTTACTATACTAGACTGCGGGCACATTTTTGTGAGTCGTTGATAGGTGAGTGTCTTACTCGTACATATACATATAAATCACCCTTTACATAAAAAGAGAGTTTGAGTGTACTTCGAGAGTCCATTTGTCAAGACAACATGAAAAAGTTGAAAGTTTTAGTCGAACTCCCTTCTGCTACACCGTTATGTAAATCTCAACCATGATTTGCACTAATCTTTTTCCCACGTTGATTCAAGATTTGGTTCATTATGCTAGTCATGGCTTTATGTTGGGATTCACATTTTGATGGTGTAATAGTTTATGCTACATTTTTCCTCGTCTTTGTATTTTGTTGCTTGCTTGAGGACAAGCAAGGGTTTAGCTTGGGGTAATTTGATGTGCTGTTTGTGCATGATTAAATCCTTTATTTTATCTCAATTTTATATGTCTTCTGCACCGTCTTAGGTGATTATTTGAGCTAATATCGTTCTCTACGCATTTCTCATGTCCAATTGAGTTTTGTAGGTAAAAAGATGTTTTTGCGCCATTACCTACACTACTAAACCCACGCAGGAAATTTACGGAAAAAATCCGCCAGTAACGCCTCTATTCCGTCAGTATTGTCTATTATTGACGGAAAATTCGTCTAGGAAAGTGCGTCGCTTCAATTCGTCACAAAAAAGTCAATTCTGATGGATTTCTTGTCAGTAATAGATGTTGATGACGGTTTACTGACTGATAACCCGTCGAACAGACGTGATCCAATCTGACCCAAAGTCAACTTGATGTTGACTTTAATGACGAAGTTTCCGTCGGTATGGTCAACTATATGTTGGCTTGTTTGACAAAATTTCCGTCAGTATGGTCAACATTATGTTGACCTTACTGACGGAAAATCCGTCAGTAATTAAAATGACAGTGGCTGGAAACAGCAGCCTGCTGTCCAGGCACGATGCGTATTTTGCATTGTTTTCAATGATAAAAATTTCAAAAAAACCTGCAACACAACAAATACAATCCTCGGCCGCACAACGGAAATTTATTCTCAAGTCGACCGCAAGAGCGGGAATCAACAAGAGGCAAGAAAAGAACTAAACAAGATCGATGCAAATTGGAAAAACAAAGCTCCTTTACATAAAAAGTTTTCCAAATTCGTACAACCGTCTTACTAAGTTAGAAATACAATTGTCTTATGAGCTTAGACATGACAACGACTAAGATAGACGACAAATACTAACCTAAGGGCGCAATGGAACCCCGCCCAAAGCCGTGACTGTTGTCCGTGTTGTCTTCCCTTGAATGTGGAGGAGAAAAATGACAAGTGCCTTGGGGAAAAAACGCCAACATCGCCGCTTGCATGGCCTCCATTTGCTCGTTCTGGAAATTAAGTTGGTCTTGAGTGGCATGTACTTGTGCTTCAATGACTAGTCGGGCAGCTCGCTCATGTTCTCGTTCACTCGCCATTTTGTTCAATTTCTCCTTCATTCGAGTATTCTTAGTTACGAATTGAGTGTATTCGGTAGATGTGTAAGAGAAAGATGCGCGTGCACTTTTGTTATAAGGTGGTTCATACCACACTTCTTTTCCCTTATTTCCGATCCCTAATAGTCTCGACTTCTTGTCGAAACCCTTGGTAGTATTTTAGTACGCATTGAGCTCGTTTGGGGTTTCGCCAGTGGACGTTGGCTGGCTCATCTCTTCATTATAAGCGTCCTGAAAAAAATACAAAATGAGTAAGAAATTATAAAATAAATAGTATTAAAGTTGGATATATATATATATATATATATATATATATATATATATATTTATATATATATATATATATATATATATATATATGTATATATATAAAAGAAAAAAAATCTAATCGATTAGAAAAACTTACGTTTGTCTCAGCAGCTCTAGGATTAAACCACTCGCTCTTTTTGTCTTCTCTGTCTTTTCAAACAACTTGTATGGTGTAGGATTAACTAATTCTTTATAAGCATCAGAACAACTCTTCCGACCTAGAGTTTGGGTGCCTAATGCTTTCTCGTGCATACCACCTGACCTTCTATTTGCCTTGTTTAGTTTTGACTTTTTGGCAAATTCGGAATCTGTTTCGTGCCTATTGCTAAGGGACTCCCACCAAGTTTCGGGCACTCAATCTGACCTTTTCTTGTAAAAAATATTGGACCCCATTTACAAGTTTGGTAAACCTTCTCGTTACCCTTCTCTGCCATTCGGGCCTTGTGTCATAGTTTTGTTTGATAGAATTTACATCATTTTATTTCATCAAAAACAAATTTTTAGTAATAGCTAGAACCGTACATCATCACGTTTTCTATAAAAAAAGTTATTTTTTAGTAGTAGCTAGACTTGTACTATATTATAGGTAACTGAAAAATTACTCGAAAGTAATCGTACATCCGCCTACGCTGTGATTGGCTCGCTTCACTCAATTTGGTGAAGTACTCCCCCCTGATGGTAAGAATAAATGACCAAGTAACGTATTGTTTGATCGTCTTGTCATCCCACCTGAAAAAAAGATATATATTAGAAATTTAGCGATAATTGTTTGGATACTATATATATTTTATATAAGTTATAATGAAAAAAACACTTACCAATGGCCTACGATATGGTCCTGAGACAGAATTACCCGCGTGCCCTCCTACTCCGTAGTAGGAATCGTAGCCTCAGCCTGATCGTCCTCTTGGTCATCTGAAATCTGCTCGTTCTCCTTCTCTCGACGAGTTCTACTAGTGTTACTCCCTATGACCCGTCATATAAACGACCCACCTGCCATAAGTACTAGCTATATATATACAATGCAAATTGTTAGCTAGTTCAATATATAAAAACCGTGAGTAAACGTTTTGAATCTCAATGCAAAGTTCCAAATTTTATTGAATTTTAAGAAATTTATAATTGTGTATAAATAGATTATTATTTTAGAATTATACCTAGTGCCCCTCACTATCACAATCACTACAAATCAACAAAGTTTCATTATCTGAAAAAAGCATTCCGACTTCTTCCTCATCATCCTCATTTTCCAATGCTCTATTTTCTTCGTTTTCATCTTCATCCTTTTCTTCACCGATGTCCCCGTCATAGTCTCTTTCACCGATGTCCCGGTAGTTGAAGTCCCTTAAGCAAATTCTTAATCTCTTGAAAATTGCGCGCCATTTGATTATCTTTTGGAATAATGTCACTAATGAACGACATAAAACCATTGGCGCATCTAACAGATAAGTTGTTATCACGTTTGAGTGCTACCAATCTAGCAGCCGCTTGCAAAAAACTCATATTACTTCCCTCATACAATGGTTGTTCGGCTTTATTTAACATTTTAAAGAATGAAGAAACTTGGGGATGTGGGGTTTCATAACGAACTTATTCATCGCTAAGGTTGCGGGATTAAGTCGATCCTCCAATATTTGATGAACATTATCACGTAATGCATTTTCAACCAACTCCCGGTAAGGATTATCACTAACTACGATACTTGAACTTTTTTCTGTAGGCAGTTTCTCACTGTGATACTTCCATACATAGTAATTGTCGGTAAAACCATTCGACCACAGATGATTTTGAACATCCCTCTTCACTTTGAAAGCTAAGTTATCACATTTCTTACATGTACACCTCATTTCACCTAAATCCTTATACCCACTACTTTGTTCCGCGAATTCAAGAAACTCTTTCACCCCATTTGCAAATATCAGCTTGGGTTTCTTTTTTTCGTCTAATCTTTCATACATCCATTGTCGTTCAAATCTTTTCATGTGATTATGTATCTACATTCAATATATATTTATATGTCATAAAATAATTAAATTATCTCAATGAACAACATTAATCATAATCAATAATCACACACAATAAACTAAACATTTATTATTACCAAAATATAAAATTGTCAACGATTAAATTAAAATTCGTTTCCTTCAATTGGGTCTTTATCACTCAAACCTAAACCCATCAATGAACTAGCAAACATCACTTGTGATTTTTTAACGAGGAAAAATTTGGCAACAATTCCCCTTTGTTCTCTAAATACACAATGTTGAATAAATAATTACTCAACATATGCATTCAGAGAACATTAAAGGAATTGTTGCCGAATTCTATCCGCATTAATAAATCAAAAATACGCGATTACTGCCTAAGTCACTTGAAACGTACAAAGACAGACTCAAAACATGGACTATTAAAAAATTACTCCTAATGAGTAATTTTTAAACGGGTACTAGGTCAATATCGACACATATAATAATTTTATCATCAACAACAACAACAATAACAACATATATTACTTCAATTATTAAAACATGTAACATTTTACATTCATTTCTAACTATCATTTCATATTTTATTTAACTAATTAACACTAATTATATTGTAACAACAACAACAATTTCAATATAAAAAAACAATAATGGCTACTATCCTAGGGTCAATTAAATACAAACAAATGATTAAGACGAATGGAATAATTAAAATAAAGGTAGATACTTTACCTAAGAATCAAAACAAACAAAATGACAAAGGGAGATGAGGGCAGTGAGGCGGCGGCGGCGGTAGAAGGCGCTGGTCGTCGGAGGTAAGTAAAAGAAACATCACGAAGAAATAGAGGAGTATTATTAAACAATAAAAAGAGAAAATAGAAAGAATAAAGATGGTAGAGTAGAAGAAACTTACCTGTGTAGTTGTCGGAGGTAGAGTAATGACGGTGGTCAAGGGTGGTGAAGGTGGTGTCGCGTGATTTTGGGGGTTAGGGTTAAGGGGAAATCGATTTGGGGAAAGCTTAAAGAATGGTAGTCATCGAGTTTATTTTCAAATTTTGAAAAAAACTATCTTACGGAAAACTGACGGAATTCCCGTCAGTAAGTTAAAATGCGATAAGGGAAACTGACGGCATTTCTGTCAGTATTGGTCAATTTGAGAGTGACTCGGTTTAATTTCCTGACAAAATTTTCGTCAGTATTGGTCAGCTTAAGTTTGACTCGGTTTAATGTTCTGACGGAATTTACGCCAGGATTGGTCAACTAAAGTTTGACTTTGGTTTTAGTTCCTGACGGAATTTCCGTTAGTTATCGTCAGAATATTTTGGCGCCATTGACTTTAGTCAACTTGCCAAAATAATATGACGGATACTAACAGATTTTCCGTCAGACTTTATTAGTACCATTGACTTTGGTCAACGCGCCATAATATTCTGACGGCTACTGACGGATATTCTGTCAGAATTTCAATTCCGTCCGTCAGTGTTCCGCCCATTCTTGAGATTGTCTAACGGCGCCTAATTTCCGGCAAGACCCTCAGTTTCCCTTGTTATTTTTGTAAGGCTATCAAATTAAGCGATAATCTTAAAGCATGAGACAAGAAGAAGCAAGTCTTGGCAAATTCGAAGTGTCATGGGTTCATTAACTTGTCCAGAAAAGGAGAAAGAAACCCGTATTTCAAGCCTACGGGAGATTCGACCAAAGACGAAGACAAAGTCAATAAAAGTCAAGCGTTGACGTTCAAACAAGCATCCCAAGGGTTCACAACACAGCCCTTATCAGGTTTACATGCATAGGTAGGTGTGAAGGAAGATCAAAGAGCGAGATATGACTAGGTACATGTATCCCCGATAAGGGACATGCAAACCCGATCGAGGAAGTGAGTATCTACTCGCATTTCGCTTGGTCTACCCGAATTTATGGGGTGTATTGATGGGTGTTCATTTCACGCGTCTTCCAAGCCCTATATAAGAATAATTGGAGCACAAATCAACACATATTTCAACTCATTCTCCTCTTAGTTTTCTCATAGTTTTCTTTTCTAAATAAATCTCTTTTCTTCTATATAATATTAGTAGTTTTTTATATCTTGTAAGAGGGTTGTATGAAGAAGATTGGTTGCTTGTGATGCCTTCATTTGTATCCTTGGATGATCATACCCTATTATAATCCTTTATACAAGTAACATTTCTGCCCTTAATCAATTTCTATTCATTTCTTGTTGCAATTCAATCAATTTAGTCTTTTGTTTGTTTTATGACCTAAGTGCCCAAGTGATCGTGCTTGTCGCGAGCCCGATACAAAGATAAATTACCCAGACTAGGCTAATAACAAATTAATGTAATTAGGGAAGTATGGGTCGATCCTCAGGGAGATGGTGTTTCCTATAGAATGTGAAATGTCTCGCAATTTGGTCTTATCTAATGAATATCTGGGTTTTGGGATTTTGATATCTAAACTAATATAAAGCATAAATGAAAACAAAATAAAAACAAATGAAAACAATAAAGCAAGTGATGAAAAGCGTCTAGGGAAGTAGGTTCACACATGTAGATTGACATATTGATGAAATTGGATTTAGGATATGCAAATAATTCATTGTGAGTTCGTAAGAATGATGTGTTCATTACAATCATAGATCAGATGGTCTAGTAGGCTTTTAGGCGATTTACTAGGTCTTAATCCACCATGTCATACTTTGTCTATTCAATTCACGTATCTCTACTTGGAAAAAATTTCCATTTTAGTTGCTGATTTCCGGCCAGAAGTCGTTAACTATCGTTACGATCCAAACATGCATAGACACAACGATTTAAAGGCACAATTTCTTTTATCCAATTAACATCTTTTAATCAATCTAACATGGCTACCCTACACCCTAGAAAGATGACTACTTACTCATGATAATGTCTAAATCTAAAATGATATTAACAATGAAAACTAGTATAGACATGTTTATTTGATTTTGACTCTTTATATGGCGATAATAACGACGCTAGTTGACAATCTAGGAAATGAAACAACAATTATAACGGTACTACAATGAATCTAAGACAATATGTAAAGCGAATAACAATCAAATGGAAAACAATAAGAACATTAAACAAGGGATAAAACAGAAATACCTATATGACGATCAACAACGAAAGTGATAACAATAATAGAAAATCCTTGCACATAATAAACGATCCTTGAATTACAATGCTTGAACCCAACAAAGTAGATTACAAAGATTGAAACTCTTATTAATCTAAGCTAAAGTTTTGATGTGAAATGGACAGAAATAAACTAAGAACTAAAGACTAAAGAAGAAGAAAATGAGAGAAGAGAGACTAGTTCTCCCTTCCTCCTAATCTAAAGAGGAAATGTAAGAAGAGAAGAGAAGAGGATTGTAAGAAAGGTGTTGTATGAGATGAAGGACTAGAGCATCTATTTATAGTATTAGGGTTTCGTGGAGAAGAGGTCGGACATTAAACACATAGGACAAAAGTAGGAAGAAGAAGCCGCCATGCTCGAAGCAGCACACATACCCGATCGGGTACACACTTACCCGATCGGGTAAGTTGGCATCTAGAAGCTCTTGACTAACGTTTCATCTTCCTTTGCTTTGACTTGACTTCCAACATCCCCCTTGACCTCTTGAGTCGGGTTTGTTGATAGGGTTTGATGTAAAGCGATGATTTCTTCCGCTTAATTGATTGATCTTTCGACAACTACGAAACTGTCTTTGCTTCTTCTCTCTTTCAAATTAGTGAACCTTCTTGAAATGCCTTTCACTTAGTCAAGCTTGCTTCTTCAAATCGTCGGGTTCTAGGCAAATGCTCGGAAATATAGAAAAAGAGCGTAGAAACGTCACTTTCCCTACAAAACAGGTTAGAACACAGGAATTCGCCTAGAAGACGATATTAGCTCATAAAATGGCTTAACAAAGCACAAATGACATATAAAACCGAGCTAAAGTGGGGGTTAAAACCATACAAATATTCACTTATCAAACTCCCCCAAGCTAAACCTTTGCTTGTCCTCAAGCAAACATAACAAACAATACCAGGACAAGGGTTGCAAACATTGGCTACTATACTATCAAGAAACAAATCTCAACGTAAAACTTTGAAAACATAATGAATCATAACCCAGAAACAACGTGGGCAAGAATGATACATAAACATGGCTGAGATTTACATAACGGCGTAGCACAAAGAATTTCACTATAGATTTTCGGCTCTTGCATGATCTTTTGACAAATGGACTCTCACGGCACACTCGAACACTCATTGTATGTAAAAGGTGATTTCTTTAGGTGTAAATGTTTTTGAGACACTCACCTATCTACGACTTATGAAAGTGTGTCCGCAATCTAATATGGTAAACAATTCAAAACACAAGTCAAAGATCACAATGCACACAGAAAAGAAGCCGAAAAAATAAGAAGAAGGCTTTGGGAAATGGGTGAAAGGTGGACAAATAGTTATGGTCATGTGAAGGTTAGAATGAGCTAGCAACTGACCAATGATAAATGGATACTCAATCCAAACGTTCGGTTAATTCCCACAAAACGAATAAACGAAGCCAGACTTAACAAGTGGCTTATTACACACGAAACACAAGGGTAAACTCCTTCTGAATATTGACTTGACATTTCTTAGGAGATACTCACAACTTCTTCTTTTTTATTTCTTTTTCTTTTCTTTTCTATTTCATTTTTTTTCTTTTCTATTCTGAACATAACATCACTTCTTGAACATTATCGTTTTCCCAAATTCACTTTGACATAAAAGAACAAAATCTTCTCAAAAGAGCACCCATACACCATAGTCTAGCTACTAGCTCAAAAGGTAGGCAATTTTTATATGTAGCTATTATTTTGTGAAACATTTGTATGAAGGGGCTAATTTTGAGGTGTAATTCAAAGTGAAAAGGCTTCAAATCATAGTGAATCATGAATGCAATGCTTATAGAAATGAAATGAGAACCATACTTATGCGTTTTGACATGACACACATCACAAGGAGAACTACACACACCTAGATAAGACTGGGTATAGATGTACCAGCCTAAGGAAGTTCTACCTTACAATATATGTAACTTGCCAAATGTCAAGATCAAGCGTACTCATCTATAGATTCATTCCATGCCTACTGTGTACAAGACATCCCCATGTATGTACAATTCAATGAATATTGAATCATTATCTTTTGAAAGCTCTAAGTTTGGGAAATGTAACATGATAGCATAGTAAACAAGCAAGCAAACCATGAAAAGCATGAAAATCATTCAATTATGTTCGAAAATTTTAAATTTTCTCAAAAATCTTCTCTTTCTTTTTATTCAAAATTTGAAAAATGATCAACTAAAATGCAAAATGGGAAAATGCAATCCCTCCCCCAAGCTAAACATCACATTGTCCTCAATGTGAGCACAAAGACAAAATATTCAATGAGATGCTTAATGGGGAAAAGGAAAAATGAAAGAAGAGTGAAGCTTACTAGTCAGCGCGTACTCCCCCAAGCTAGTCTTTTGGACTTGACAAGGAAGGTCTTTATAGATTCTTCAAAAACTCTTTCATCTGCAAAATAATTCCTAATAACGAGAAAGGGAATGCAAATAAAAATGCAAAATTAAAAGGAACACGGGTTGCCTCCCGAGAAGCGCAATTTAAAAGTCTTGCTAAACTCCATTTCTTTCTTTGAAATTATCCTTTATCTTTAAGCTCACTATCATCCAAGCTCATCTTCATAGCGTTCATTACATTCTCCATCCATTCCAAGCTTTTTCGAGAATAGCCCCTTCTAGCACTTTTAGCAGTAGTGCTTTTAGTATGCTCACCTACAAGAGAATCAACACTAACATGTGCCTCCAACGGATCTGTCAGTAAGGATCGAGGAATAGAAGAAACAACAGAAGAATCATCAACATTAAGCACATAACATGAGTCTTCTAGCACAGGACTCCTAACGGTGGAGTTTTTACTAAAGGTCACCTTGTCATCTCCCATCTCTAGTGTCAACTTCCTATTCTTGACATCGAAAACTGCACCAGCGGTGTGCAAAAAGGGTCTTCCCAAAATGATTGGGATTTTAGAGTCCTCGGCTATGTCGAGTACTAGAAAGTCAACGGGAATGAAAAACTTACCAACTTTGACGGGCACATCTTCAAAAACACCCATAGGTTGTTTTAGAGAACGGTCCGCCATTTGCAAAGTAATATTAGTGCATTTCAAAGCACCCATGTTAAGTTTTGCAAACATAGAAAAGGGCATGACACTTACACTATTACCTAGGTCGCAAAGGGCCTTATCAATGGTATACGTGCCTATAGTGCAAGGGATGGAATAACTACCAGGGTCCTTAAGTTTTGGTGGAGACTTATTTTGCAAGAGTGCACTACACTCTTCAGTGAAAGCTACGGTCTCAATCTCATTGAAGGATCTCTTCTTTTTGAGGACTTCCTTCATAAACTTGGAATAAGAAGGAACTTGGGAAAACAATTCAATGAAAGGGACTGTTACCTTTAAATTCTTGACGACGTCAAGGAACTTACCATACTTTGCCTCCTCCTTGTGCTTGGCTAATCTTTGGGGAAATGGGACTTTGATCTCAATAGGAATCTCGGGCTCTTTCCCCTTTGACATGGGCACCTCATCTTCAACATTAACAACCACGGGCTCATCATTATGCTTACCACTTCTCGAGGAAATGGCATTTACAGTTTCGTGAGGTTGGTAACATTGTGAAGGAAGCTGCCCTTGCTTTTGGTGGGTATTAGAAGAGGCATATTGGGAAATTTTAGCTTCCAACAATTTGATGGCGGCATCCTTAGCTTGATCGCTCTCTTGGAATTGAGCTATCATGGTGTCTTGCCTTTGAGCCAATTGCAGAATCATGGCTTCAATTTTACTTACACCATTGTCACTCTGTTGAGATGTAAAGGATTGAATTTGTTCTAGCTTTTGTGTGAGAAGGGCTACTTGAGCTTGTAAAAGTGTCAAAGTGGGGTCCTCTTGCTTAGATTTCAATGGTATGGAGCGGGAATTTCTATATTGAGAATCGTGAATTGCCATGGATTAAATGGTAGTGTGAGCATTTTCAACATTGATTTGATCAAATCTTCCATTGTTAGCAGAATCCAGGATACGCCGGGACTCTATATAACACCCATTATAGAATGTGATGGCAAGGAGCCATGGATCTATCCCATGATGAGGACACTCCCTTTGCAAGTCCTTGTACCTCTCCCAGGCTTCATATAGGCTCTCATCATCCCCTTGTTGGAAACCAATGATTTGACTTCTCAACAAAGCGGTCTTTTCTGGAGGAAAGTACTTTTGGTAGAAGGCGAGAGCTAAACTCTCCCAATCGGTGATACCTAATGTAACCTTATCAAGGCTATGTATCCACAACTTTGCCTTACCCCTTAAAGAAATTGAGAAGAGCATCTCTCTAATTTGCTCTTGGGTGACTCCAGTTTGTCTAATAGTGGAGCAATAGTCACAGAAGTTTTGGATGTGAAGGTTGGGATCTTCTGTGGCATTGCCACCAAATTGATTTCTTTCTATTAGATTGATGAAGGCAGGTTTGATTTCGAAGTTTTGGGCATCGATTTGGGGTGTAGTAGTACCCCTTGGAAGTGTTTCTGCGGTGGGTTTGGAATGGTCTGAAAGTCGAACCATTTTTGTGAAGATGAAGATAAAGTGTTATTTGGAATTTGATTGGTTTTTTTTTTTTTTTTTTTTGTGAATGGAGATGAGAATGGATCTTCTTCTCCTTCGAGATTAGATAGAATATCCGAGTATTTCTGACGAATACGATCTAAACTTAAAGTATCAGAAGCTTTTGAAATTTCGTTGAATAGCTTTCGTCTCCTACGCAGAGTTCTTTCTAGATCGGGGTCTAAAGAGATAGGGGTTCCTAGTCTAGAAGATCTGAGCATAAGATTGAAAAGCTAAGATGAAAAATCAAGAGATGTCTAAAGGAATTTGGGTTCCTAAAGACTAGATAGAACTAATTGCGATAGAAACCACAAGAAAAAGGAAAACACAGGGTGTCCTAGCCGGTCAAGGGGACCGGCTGCCGGCTACCCGGCTGGGACCAAAAGATAATGAGAAAAACAAAGGGGAAAGGTAGGGGTGTCTCAGCCGGTCGGCTGACCGGCTGCCGGTCGGCCGGCTGAGATCAATTATGTGCCAAAATCCTACGTAACACATTTAATATACAGCCACTTCCCCAGCCGGTGGGCTGACCGGCTGCCGGTCGGCCGGTTGGGGTCTATATTGCACGAAAATGTCTTGTTTCAATAAGGATCAACAATCAACCATTATCAACTATCATCATAAATCATTCATACTCATATCATTTCACAACATACAACATCCATTATCAATAATAAGATCCCTAAGCTTACTAATCATATTCAATGACGATTTCTAACTTAGAAAACACGTAAAACACGTAAATGATATCGAGTAACCCTTCACCGTTACCTTTATGCGTCTTTACTCCGCGTCAAGGTCCTCTTCGATTAAGAAATAGTCTTTGTCGGGATCTTGAAGGTCGCCACCTACAAATAGTTAATAAAAGATGAATATTTTTCACCTTGAGAAAGACGGAAAGTTTGAAAAGCGAGAAAGACGGTAATTTTATTATCAATACGGATAGAGGAAGCTAAGAGGGGAAGAATAAGACGAACTTACGTGAATTTGAATGAGAATTGAGCGAGTTATGACGATTCTAAGATTGGATGATTATGGAAGCTAGGTTTTCTTTGGTTTTCTTAAGGAAGAAGAAAGAGTTGTGTTTGTGTGAAGGAGTTAGGGTTTAGGAGGGAGTATATGAAAGGTGAGTGGAAAAGTCAATAAAAGTCAAAGACGGCTTAAGACGGAATTTACTTGAAATCTCGCGTAAAATCCAAATACGAACTCGGAAATTCTAAATTCGACACGGGAAATTATATTCTAAATTAAAACTAAATTTCGCTGAAAAGTATCCGTAAAATATTTTTACTATAAAAATAGGGTACATTTGCGGGTGTTACAATCACCCCACCTTTTAAAAACTTTCGCCCTCGAAACTTGAGCGAAAGAAAGATACCTTAATTGAATAGACTCGGATATTTACTATGCATAGAAGCTTCCGTTTCCTAAGTCTCTTCTTCGACATTAGCACATCTCCATAAGATTTTCTCTAAAGGAACCACCATACTTCTCAACTTCTTATCCTTGCGGTCTAGGATGCGGATCGGCTTCTCTTCAAAGGACAAATTCGGTTCAAGCTCGGGCATTTCCTTTTGAAAGACATGGCTTGGATCACTAACATACTTTCTCAATTGAGAAACATGGAATACATTATGAACCTTAGCCAAATTTGGGGGCAAATCCAATTTGTAAGCAATGGCACCAATCCTTTTCACAATATCAAAGGGTCCAATGTATTTCGGGCTCAATTTACCCTTAACACCAAACCGTTTAACACCCTTCATTGGAGATACTTTCAAGAACACCTTATCTCCAACCTCAAATTCTAACGACCTTCTTCGGATATCGGCATAAGACTTTTGACGGTCTTGAGCGGCTTTCATCCTATCACGAATGACCTTCACATTATCAACAGTCTCAACAAGAATATCGGAGCCTAAGTCACGAACATCACTCAATTGATTCCAACATATAGGACTCCGACATTTCCTTCCATAAAGAGCTTCATAAGGAGCCATCTTGATAGATGCATGATAACTGTTGTTGTAAGAAAACTCCACCAACGGTAGACTCTTTTCCCAACTAGATTGGAAGTCGAGTGCACAAGCCCTAAGCAAGTCTTCTAAAGTCTGAATAATCCTCTCGGTCTGACCATCGGTAGCGGCATGAAATGCGGTACTCATCAACAGTTTACTACCCATGGCTTCTTGTAAAGCCTTCCAAAATCTCGAACAGAATCTCGGATCTCGGTCGGATATAATCTCCTTAGGAACACCATGGTATCTAACAATCTCATCAACATAGGCCTTCGCTAGTCGATCCAAACTCCAAGTTTCTTTGATCGGAATAAATCTAGCACACTTGGTCAAACGATCAACAACAACCCAAACGGCATCTTTACCTCCAACGGTCCTCGGCAACGCCATAACAAAATCCATAGAAATAGATTCCCACTTCCATAGCGGAATATCCAACGGTTGTAGCAATCCACCGGGCCTCTTGTGTTCAATCTTCACTTGTTGGCAAGTAAGACATCTTCCAACATAAGATACAACATCACCCTTCAAGTTCGGCCACCAAAATTGTAGCTTCAAGTCTTTATACATCTTATCACCTCCGGGGTGAATAGAATAAGGGGAAAGGTGAGCTTCATCAAGAACTCGCTTTCTCAAATCAAGAGCATTAGGCACAAACAAACGGCTATGGAATCGAAGAACACCTTTATCATCAAACTTGAAATCTTTAGCTTTTCCTTCTAGAAGTTTGGCTTGAATAGACTTGTAGGTGAGATCATCAACTTGGCTTTCGCGGATCTCACGGAGGAAAACAGGTTCGGAAGTCATAGCACCAACATAATCAAATCCACGTTCCACGAATTCCAACCTCAACTTTCGAAACTCGGCACAAAGATCAATGGGTAATACCCGCAAAGCATTCAAGGAATGA
>JAIUZE010032799.1:0-12457 GCA_022085475.1 Heliosperma pusillum | reverse complement strand
CAAAACCTTGCCTCCATTTTGATCCAAGCTTAGAATCGTCATATCTCGCTCATTTCTTGCTCAAATTCACGTAAGTTCGTCTTATTCCTTCCCTCTCATCTTCCTCTATCCGTATTGGTAATAAAATTACCGTCTTTATCGCTTTTCAATTTATCCGTCTTTCTCAAAGGTGAATTATATTCATCTTTTGTCGTCTTTGTTTAGGTGGAGACTTTCTAGACCCCGACAAAGTTTACTATCTAGTGGAGGAAGGCTTAGAAATTGATTAAAGACGCGAAAAGGTAACAGTGAAGGGTTACTCGATATCATTTACGTGTTTTATGTGATTTCTAGGCTAGTAATCGTATATAGATTATGGTTAGTATGCTTAGGACTTGTGTTGATGTTGATGAATGTTGTTAGTTGAGAAATTATATGAGAATGGAAGAAATATGTTCATAGATGATTGTTGTTGTAACAACCCGAAAAGTGGCCGATTTTTCTAGTAAAAATATTTACTAACACTTTTCAGTACAACTTAAGTTCTTAAAATAGGAATTTTTGTTCGGAGTCGTATTTTGAAATTCCGCGTTCGTATTTGGAATTTTTGAGGGATTTCATGAAAAGACCGTTTTTGGTCATCTTTGACTTTTCTTGACTTTTAAACCGTCTTTGACTTTTCCTTGACTTTTTAAAGTCGTCATTGACTTTTTATTTATTTTTAAGTCGTCTTAAACTTTTCTGAACTTTTAAGCCATTTTGACTTTTTCCGACTTTTAGTCGATTTTGACTTTCGTTGACTTTTCCCGACTCGTCTTGCGATTTGAAGACCGAAATTTTATTTAAAAAAATAATATTTTTGATTTATTTTTATTTAGATTTATTAAGATTTATCATAATTTAATATAATTATTTTGAATTTATTCGGAATTTAAAGAATAACGTTTACGGTTTTAACCGAACGTCATTTAACTATCCCCGACGCATCGTAATGCGCGCAACAAAATCGAAACTCGACTTTGGCATGAGTCACACGTTGATGTCATCGCTTTCCACTCACCATTAGATGTTTTATTTATTTTGATTAAAATAATCAAAATATCTAGATATTTACTTACTTTATCGATCCGTCAACGGAGATTACGCAAATCGAGCAAAAACAGACCCGAATCACCTCAAACCACACGGCTCCTTAAAGTCCTCTAATAGACTTTGATATTTTTATTTCTTTTGATTAATATATCATAATATCTAGATATTATTTTTACTTTATCGATCAGTTAACGAAAACTACGCAAAACGCTCGAAATCGGACCCGACAAGCTCAACATCACACGGCTCCCTTACCCACTCTTAAGCCTTGATATTTTCATGATTTTTCATTACAATATCATAATATCTTGATATTAACTTTATCGTAAATTATATTTAATCGTTTACCGTAAAATAATTATTTAACGCGAGTCAATTACGTAACAACAATTTCAAAACTCGACATCTTTATTGGCCTATATTTACACGGCTCCACCATCACTCCACTACTCACTAACAACTTTTCATCTTTCAATAAATCAAATAAAGATCAAAACATCACTTTATTTAATCGTTCTTCGTGTTCTTCATCGTTCATCAATCGTTCTTCATCGTTCTTGAGCAAAACCTCCATAAATCCTTCATTTCTTAATTAAATCCTTCCTAATTTATATTTCTAGGATCTCCTCTTCGCTCTCCATCTTATAGTACGGTTTATTTTCAATTCCGTCAAAATCGTTTTCAACATTTAATTATGGAAAATTAAGTTTAAGTTCTAATAATTGTTTTCTTGTTATTTCTTAGAGGGGAAGAGTTTGAAGACGAATTTGGAGACTCTTATATTTTGGGTGAAGACTAGTAGAAGGGTTTTCTTAATTATTACTTCTTATTATTTTGTGCTAAGTGATTTTGGCTAGCTAAGGTAACGATTCCGTTTTACTCGACGAATTAATGTCACATAGCCTTAGTTTGTTTTTGTAGTCTTTAGTTTTGGCTCATGTTATAGTATTTAAGAGTTAAGTTAGTAACATAGCCTTTAATTTGATTTATTTGGATTTTGGTTCATCTTTATTTTTGGTTCATGGTTTATGATTTATGGATTTTTAGTTAGTAATATGTTAAGTAGTAATTATTATGTTGTTTTATGATTTTTATGTTGTATGGAATTTTTGTGATGTTTGATGATTATTGATGATTTTAAGTTGTATGAATTTTTATGATGATTTAGTGTTCTTGATGATTTTTAAGTTTTAGGAAATTTTATGATGATTTAGTGTTCTTGAAGAATTTTTATGATTTTTACTAAGTTATGATTTTTATGTTGTTTATGAAATTTTAACAAGTTTTGTGTTCTTGAAGAATTTTAATGATTTTTACTAAGTTATGATTTTTATGATTGTTTTAGTGTTCTTGACAAATTTTGATGATTTTTAATAATAATGATTTTTGTAAGGATGGATGTTAAAATGGTTGTTTGATGATTAAAAACATGTTGGAAGTGATTTGGTGTTGTTGTTGGTGAACCGTGGGGTTGGCAGCCAGACCGGACCAAACAGACCGGTCCAGGCCGGTTCAGACCGGTCTGGGTTGGTCCATGGTGGGTCCGGGTTTTGGTCTTTGGGTTGTGTCGATGTTTAATTGATTGGTTGTTGTTTTGACGGGTTTTGAATATGTTAAAGCATGGGGGAAATATTAGAAAAACGGTTTTAAATAAAAAGTGTAAAATCTGCCATTTTTACCAAAACAGGCCGTGGGGCCCAAAACAGGCCCATGTGGGTCCGGCCCAATTCCGCCCGTGGGTCCCACCTTGGGACTCGTGACGGTTTTTGAGTTATCGTCATTTTTATCGTGTTTTGTAATATTTAGCAAGTGGGAAATATTAATAAGTAAAATATTTAATTAAAAAGGGTTTTCATAAAATTATTATTTCTCACATGTTAGAAATTATAATACGAGATTAGTTTACGTTGAAATCATTTTAGTCAAACGGGTTTTTGGTTATGATTTAATAATTCACCGGTTAGAAGTTTTATTAAAATAACATGTAATGATTATGTTGATTGTATGTCTATGTGATAAAGACTCTGTTTCTAGCCGGTTTGATCCAACGGGTTTGGTCAAACTAAGATCTAGTCAGCCCCGATTTGACTGATGACCCGTCGCGGGACTCGGGTCGGGGATTTGTCTTCAAGTGAGGTTGTATTTAATTATGAATTAGACTTAGTAGATATGAGGCGATATGATATTTGATTATTATTGATATGCACTTAGTCACATGATAGGATGTTTTTCCCGTGACTGTTTATTTATATGGTTGGTGCCGTGTTGACTAAGTACCCATAGAGAATTATGGATATATGGCGTCTTGACCATTCTAATTCTAAATGAGTAGCTTGGACCATGAAATTGATAGGCAGGTACTGTCTTTAACGAGTATATGTTCACTTGTTGATAGCTTTTGTGTCTCGGCTTGGTGGGTTTATATCCAAGTCGGGGCATGGTTGCCTAATCCGTTTTGGGGTTGGAACCAGCTTAAGTACTAGCCATCTCTGCTTAGGGGGTCGCCTAGTAGAGTTTCTCATAGACGGTTATGTCATGGGACGGGGAATGGAATAGCTGTTGTCTCTAGGTCTGATCAGTCTAGGACTAGGATGTTTTCCTACCTTGTGGTATAGCCTCGAGTTACAGAAGTCTTCTATTGACGGTACTAGGAACTTATGCCTGTTTGTAGAAGTATGGGTCTTTCATGTTTGTATGATTCTATGAGTTCTAGAAGGTGAGATGCAAGCCGGCTAGGATTGATAGAGTTTGGATTAACGGTTGTTAACTGATTCACATGATTACGTGTTGATTAGGGTTTGAGTGTATCAGGGCCCTGTTACTTGGTAACCGCTGAGCCAGCATACCAGCTTCCCTACCTCGAGTTATATTTTATTACCGAATTCACATGATAGCTTTCATATGCTAGGTTATATGTTAGTTAACTGTTTCATAACATGAGAAGCATATCATATATGTTAAGGTGTTGTATTCTCTATATACATTGCTTTTATGTTTTTCATGTTTCATTAAACTCGACATTTCGTGGCTGGGAGAACTCGGAGTTACTCCCCACTGACTGTGGCTTCCGTGTTTATATTTAATGCGGTCGAACAGGTGGTGTTGCATATTTGGGGTACATGGACGAGCTAGCGAGTGAAGTTTTACCTTGGACCTATATTCGGTTCATAGTTTGTATATTATTATACACTAGTTTATTTCCGTATTTATACGGGAGATATGTCTCCCGTCTTGTATATTTCTTTTGTAGAATTTTATTCCGTATTGTAACGAACCTTTTTATTATGTAATGACACCTTCGTATTGTATTCGTATCTTTTATGTATTTAAAATATTTTTTTTCTTTCCGCAAATTTGAGGGTGTCACAGTTGTTGAATATTGAACATGGATGAATGTTGATGATTTTCGTGCATATGGACCCTAGCCGACCGACCGGCAGCCGGTCAGACCATCGGCTCGGGCAGTGGCTGTATATTTTTGTGTTGTTACGTGATTTTGAAGCATGACATTTGTCTCAGCCGACCGACCGGCTGAGACACCTCTACTTTCCCCTTTGTTTTTCTCATGATCCTTTGGGTCCAGCCGGGTAGCCGGCAGCCGGTCCCATTGACCGGCTGGGACACACTGACTTTTCACTCTGGTTTTTCATATGATGATTGGCCTTAGCCGGGTGGCCGGCAGCCGGTCCACCTGACCGGCTGGCACCTGCTCGTCTTTGTTTGTATTTCTTGTTTACGATTTCATTTATAATAATTCCGATCGTTCGTTTATCGTATAATTTTACGTAGTGACTTATAATATTAATGTTTTGAATATATGATATTTCTTTCGCTTGTATCACATGTTTTGTGACGGTTTTTGGTATGTCTCACTTGAGTCGGTTTTTACAAATGATACTGTTTGAGCACTATTTTGGTATGTGCTTTGTACTCTCATTCCCTTGGCTACCTCAATGTTCGTAAGGCTGGAATGTCGGAACGAAGATGTATCCTACTGCTTAATTGCATGTGTTAGTGGGCATACGACAACAATGTTGGGAGGCGAACGCATTGCGTTGATCGACCCGGCCGTCAAATGTTGTGTACTGCGAGGTGGTTGTTATTTGCATGTAGCGTACCGCTTTTGTATGTGGCTCGTGGTCTTTTCCGCCTCTTCGTGAATTATCTACCGAATTTGGGGTACTCGGCGTCTTTGATTGACCGAGTCTTGGATGCGAAATGTCATCGCATGTCGAATCGGAAAATGGTTATCCGGAGAGTCTGGCCAGATTTAGGATTAGAACCGTATTATTATCGTCGTTCCTACAGGGGAGGAAATTAGTCTACATTACGAAATGGATTGAATCGTGTAGTTTCAGGAAATGTTTTTCTCCCGTGGATGCCTGTTAATCATACTTGCCATGTACACGGTTGCTAGTGCGTTTCATTTACCGTGAGAGAGGTCGTCATTGTATTGTTATTGTGGGGGGTGATTACATGATTGATATTCCTGGTCCATACCATGACTTGGCATGGTTTGTTTGTCGAGTCTCAATCTTATCAAACTTATACCGCTAACGGTGAGATGCAAGCCCTAGTGAGCGTATTCGGTTGCCTAAGAGTGTCTTCCCCGAGTCTTTGAATAACATGATGGATTCGGACTTGTAGCTCTTATGCTCTTATTATGATGTATCAAATTGCCTATCTATTCTTATCGTACTTCACATGTATATCTATATATGCATGCTTCTACTTTTGTATTTCCTTTTATGAACGTTTAATGTGATATGGCTAGGAGAACCCGGAGTTACTCCCCACTGACTGTGGCGTTCATGTTTTTCATGGATGAACAGGTTGCTTGATTTGGATGGCTTTTTGCTATGATATTTCGGGTTCGGGTGTGAGCTAGCGGGCGTAGTCCCTGGATGAAACACCTCTAGACGATTTTAGCTAGTTGCTAATAACTTTGTTGTTGGATAACATTTTGAGAGACTACGTCTCTTGTAGTATTTTGTATTTGGTTTGTAACATCTGGCACTCCTCGTAGTTTCTATTGGCATGTAAAAAGTTTTAAAAACACTGTATTTCCGCTATTTAAATCACATGCTTTTATGTTTTATTTCCGCATTCCCGAGGGTTATCACAGTTGGTATCAGAGTCTTATCGCTCCCGACGCACACACGTGAACCCTAAACTTAAATTACTTGACCTTGAAATAATAAATGAGAGATGGGTAGACTTAAGGACCTAATTTGGTAGTCTTTGGTGTACTTGATGTTTGTTAGGTTCTAACTTGTTTGTTGATTGTGTTGAGTGATGTTATGTTTGTTTGTATCTACCATCTTAAGGTGGATTATTGTGTTACCTAGAAGAAGTATCCTCTACCGAAGATTTGAAGATTTACAAGCCTAATTGAAGTGTATTTCTTCCTCATCTATGAATTCTCTCGTCCTTATTATATTATGCTCTCTTCCTTCTATCTAGGTGCTTCTTTCTCTTCCAACTTGTTTGCCTCTTGGAAATTACTCTTGATAGTTCCTCCCTCTTACCATTGGTATCCTTACCTTCCTCTTGTAACATTTTTGTGGATGTCATACCCATTTGTTGGTGGTATATTATACTTGGTCGGAAGAATTTTAGACTTTGTGGAATATTAGTGTTTGTTAGAATGAATTTGTGATTTGAGAAAAATGGTATAGATCTAATTTCACCCTATAGTGGTGAGAGTTGGTATCCTTGAGGAAAGTGTGGTAAGGTATGTTTAATGATTTTAATGTATAAATGCTTGCCATGACTTGTGTGTAAATAGTTCATGATATTCGATGGTGTAAGGTCGAATGAGTTGGCTATGACTTCTTACTCATTAGTAATTTAGTCTTTTGGACTTAGAAGTTTAGTATTGTTTTGAAGACCATGCTTATGATATGTCTAATTGGTGTAAATAAGAAGTTTTGAATGATATCTTGAGGTGCGAAATACTTTTGAGGTTAAGTGACCTCTTGTGGTTTCCTATTGTGTGTTTGTGAGTTTATGCTTAGTGGAAAAGCATTTGGCTATAGTTCTTGGATTTAAAGATATGATCTTATCTTATGGTATCGGAGACTCGTTTGAAGTAGTAAGGTTTCGGTAAGTTGAACCATATTACTTGAGGATTATAGATATAAGCGAGATTTGAGGATGTGAGCTATGATGGAAATACCTTGGGACGTTAATGATGATGTTTGACTTGAGGTTGTACTTTGTTAATAATGAACTCGTGGGCTATATGATGTTGATAATGACGTTTTGTTAGATGTTCTACCTTGTGGCCGTAGGAGTTGAAAAGAGATTAGTATGGAGAATTGCTTATTGGTTCTTCGGTTTTTGAAACCTTTGGGAATGTGTCAAATTATGGAGTTGAGAGAATGTTATTATGCTTGAGTTGCAATTCCACAATTGGGAATCCGTGTTATATGAAAGGGCGGATGAATTGGGTTGTAATCGATTTGTTAAATCTAGGTGTACCTTACTTTGATGATTGTGGTACGATGGTCTCTTGTAAGAGACCTTTGTTTGGGATGAGTTGCTTTACTATCACCCTAAGTATAAAAGGAGAAATTTTGTGGATTAAAACTTAAACCTTAAACCTGTACTCGTGCCATCATTCCTTTTCATTTCCATTCTTGAATATTTTGTCAAGATTGATCTTTAACAAATAGCATGCTCGTATCTTCTTTCTTACTCAAATATATTCATACCTCTACTATCTGCTTTGTCTCTTTCTTGACCTCGTTATTTTCAGCGCTCCTCTCTTGTAATCTCGTGCTTTATTTATTCTCGTGTTCTCCTTGAGATTCCTTATCGTTTTCTATCTCGTTGCTCCTTCATCTTTTCTCTAGTGGATTGGAGATTCCGTTGGTAAGGCTCAAAGAATAAGCGTGATGTAAGTTGGGATTCTTTAGCTCGAATATGTGTCCTTGGATTGAGCAAATTTCATGTTATATTTCATCATGGGAAATAGGACTTAAGCTCTAGGATGAATCCTAATAGTGATAATGTATCCTCTCTTAGTGGTTTTAGATTTGGAGCTTGGTATTGTAGTGTCATTTTGAGAATTGAGTTGATCATGATAATAGATCGTTGTTGTTGGGTATTATAACGGTTGCTTGGTATGTCATGTGGGAATTTGATGTCTCTAATTGCTGGATTCTAAAATAGACTTTGCTTTAGGGTAATTAAGCCGGTACCCAAGGTTTGAGGAGTATTGTCGTAAATGAAAATCGATTCATATTGAGTTTTAGATGAACTAGATGATTTGAATGGTTGTCTGATTGCCAAGTGATTGGCCTTTTGTGGTTTGGAATTAGTAATTTTCTTTTATTCTTAAGGAATCATAGTTTGAAATTGGGAAATGTTCATTTCAAGCTTTTGATAGTGAGTACTCAGTTGTTATGGACTATAGAGTTAGAATGGCGAACCCATTTATCTTGAGGATTAGTAACCACCATAGTTTGCTAATGTGACTATTAATATTTGAGGCTTCGAGCGTAGTAATGATCGAATTAAGGATGTTATGGCGTATTAAAGAATTATTATAATCGATAATGGATTGTGGATTTTTCCTTGTCGTGAGATCTGGGATGAGGCTAGTTGCATCTTAGATAATTATGTTTTGTTGCGTGGATTGTGTTTTGACTCTCGAGGATGAGAAAGTTCATTGTAAATTTAGGATAATGAGTTTCAAGTAAATTGAATCAAGGATTTTTGTGGTAAGTCTCCTTTACCTTGTGGTTGTTAGCGATCATGTTACCCTAGATAAATACCTTGTTGGTGGTTTCTAGTAAGAGTTTTGATGAAACTAAGAAGGTTAGAGTATGTAATGAATCTTTCATGTGGATTCTTAGTTGTGGAGTCTACCGTGCCGTGGACTTCAGTAGATACAAAATGGATCTGAATAATTAGGTTATTCGCTTGAAATCTCGTGATTATGGAATATTCTTGCAGGAATTCCGATGATTGAATATGATGAGTTGCAAATTGGGTAAATTGAATTCTCTTGAGGAATTGGTTTATTAGTAGAGTTAGTGATGTCGAATTCTTGTAGATCTTCCTGCCAACTTCATCGTTATTCTTCTTATCCCTAAGAGTTCGATTTATTTCGTTTTTGCGTGTTTTGTATATATTTTGTTACCCTGAATTGTGTGTGAGATGTACGAGTCGCTCTATGTACGTGTAATGTCCTGTTATTTGATTTTATCTTTGATAAAACCTTCAAATTTCCATATTATATTTCTACTTTAACGTTTCAAAGAAATCTAAAGATAGTTTTTGTACCTCCTTTTTGGAGAAAATAGATTTCTTTCGCTTTTATATTTGGATTTTTGCGTTTGGTTGGATGTTTGCACTTGTTATTGGACACGTCTGATAACTAGTCCTGCACTTACTAAAGCTTGTTTGATTTTCAATTTCACTAATTCGACATTGATTTGATTTGGATAATTAGAGTTCTCGTTCGCGACGGGCACTCTTGAGATCCGTAAATAAGTTTCACACTTATGAAAATTCTCCTTAAACCATTTTTGAGAAGAACCTCGTTTCATAAATGTTTCCCTTGTAAAAGCTTTCTTGTTAATTTTTAAAACCGATTCTTGGCTTTAATACTTTTGTTTTCTACTCTTAAGTTTCGAGGACGAAACTTTTTAAAAGGTGGGGTGATTGGAACACCCGCAAATGTACCCTATTTTTATAAGTAAAATATTTTACGGATACTTTTCAGCGAAATTTAGTTTTAGTTTAGAATTAAATTTCCCGAGTCGAATTTAGAATTTCCGAGTTCGTATTTGGATTTTACGCGAGATTTCAAGTGAAACCCGTCTTAAGCCGTCTTTGACTTTTATTGACTTTTCCACTCACTCTTTACATATACTCCTTCCTAACCCTAACCTAACTCACACAACTCAAACACTTCCTTCTTCTCTAAGAAACCCAAAACCCCATCTTCCATAATCTTTCCAAGCTTAGATTCGTCATATCTCATTCGTTTCTCGCTCAAATTCTTGTAAGTTCGTCTTATTCTTCCCCTCTTAGCTTCCTCTATCCGTATTGGTAATAAAATTACTGTCTTTCTCGCTTTTCAATTTATCCGTCTTTCTCAAAGGTGAATTATATTCATCTTTTGTCGTCTTTGTTTAGGTGGAGACTTTCTAGACCCCGACAAAGTTTACTATCCAGTGGAGGAAAGCTTAGAAATCGATTAAAGACACGAAAAGGTAACGGTGAAGGGTTACTCGATATCATTTACGTGTTTTATGTGATTTCTAGGCTAGTAATCGTATTTAGATTATGGTTAGTATGCTTAGGCCTTGTGTTGTTGTTGATGAATGTTGTTAGTTGAGAAATTATATGAGAATGGATGAAATATGTTCATAGATGATTGTTGTTGAATATTGAACATGGATGAATGTTGATGATTTTCGTGCATATGGACCCCAGCCGGCCGACCGGCAGCTGGGGCAGTGGCTGTATATTTTTGTGTTGTTACGTGATTTTGAAGCATGACATTGGTCTCAGCCGGCCGACCGGCTGAGACACCCCTACTTTCCCCTTTGTTTTTCTCATGATCCTTTGGTCCCAGCCGGGTAGCCGGCAGCCAGTCCCATTGACCGGCTGGGACACACTGACTTTTCACTTTGGTTTTTCATATGATGATTGGCCTTAGCCGGGTGGCCGGCAGCCGGTCCACCTGACCGGCTAGCACCTGCTGGACTTTGTTTGTATTACTTGTTTACGATTTCATTTATAATAATTCCGATCGTTCGTTTATCGTATAATTTTACGTAGTGACTTATAATATTAATGTTTTGAATTATATGATATTTCTTTCGCTTGTATCACATGTTTTGTGACGGTTTTTGGTATGTCTCACTTGAGTCGGTTTTTACAAATGATACTGTTTGAGCACTATTTTGGTATGTGCTTTGTACTCTCATTCCCTTGGCTACCTCAACGTTCGTAAGGCTGGAATGTCGGAACGAAGATGTATCCTACTGCTTAATTGCATGTGTTAGTGGGCATACGACGACAATGTTGGGAGGCGAACGCATTGCGTTGATCGACCCGGCCGTCAAATGTTGTGTACTTGCGAGGTGGTGTTATTTGCATGTAGCGTACTGCTTGTTATGTGGCTCGTGCTCTTTTCCGCCTCTTTCGTGAATTATCTACCGAATTTGGGGTACTCGGCGTCTTTGATTGACCGAGTCTTGGATGCGAAATGTCATCGCATGTCGAATCTGAAAATGGTTATTCCGAGAGTCTCGCCAGATTTAGATTAGGAACCGTATTATTATCGTCGTCCTACCAGGAGGAAATTAGTCTACATATACGAAATGGATTGAATCGTATATGCGTTCAGGGAATGTTTTTTTCCCGTGGATGCCTGTTAATCATACTTGCCATGTACACGGTGCTAGTGCGTTTCATTTACCGTGAGAGAGGTCGTCATTGTATTGTTATGTGTGGATGGGTGATTACATGATTGATTATTCATGGTCATACCATGACTTGGCATGGTTTGTTTGTCGAGTCTCAATCTTATCATACATATACCGCTAACGGTGAGATGCAAGCCTTAGTGAGCGTATTCGGTTGCCTAAGAGTGTCTTCCCCGAGTCTTTGTATAACATGATGGATTCGGACTTGTAGCTCTTATGCTCTTATTATGATGTATCGAATTGCCTATCTATTCTTATCGTACTTCACATGTATATCTATATATGCATGCTTCAACTTTTGTATTTCCTTTTATGTACGTTTAATGTGATATGTGTAACACCCGGAAATGTACCCTATTTTTCTAGTAAAAATATTTTACGGATACTTTTCAGCAAATTTAAGTTTTAATTTAGAATTTTATGTTCCGAGTCGAATTTAGAATTTCCGAGTTCGTATTTGGAATTTCCGCGAGATTCCATGAGAATCCCGTCTTAAGGCGAGTTTAGCTTTTCTTGACTTTTAAGTCGAGTTTGACTTTTCTTGACTTTTAAGTCGAGTTTCACTTTTCTTGACTTTTAAGTCGAGTTTGACTTTTCTTGAGTTTTAAGTCGAGTTTGACTTTTCTTGACTTTTAAGTCGAGTTTGACTTTTCTTGACTTTTAAGTCGTCTTTGAATTTCCTTGACTTTTTCCTTATAAATATCTCATACTCCACCCTTAACCTATTTCTCATTCAACACAAACACATTTCTTCATCCTTAAGTAAACCAAACCCTTGCCTCCATACACTTTCCGATCTTTGAATCTCCGTATCTCCTTCGTTTCTTGTTGGAATTCACGTAAGTTCGTCTCATTCTTCCCCTCTTAGCTTCCTCTATCCGTATTGGTAATAAAATTACCGTCTTTCTCGCTTTTTAAATTATCCGTCGTTCTCAAGG
>JAIUZE010032797.1:0-14145 GCA_022085475.1 Heliosperma pusillum | reverse complement strand
TTTTGTTAATTTGTGACCAAACTCATATATGGTCAATTTGTGACCATGCTTGATACAAATTGACCTCATTTGTGACCACTTGTGTGTAGCATTTCTATTGGTTGAATATTGAAGAACAAAAAAAAGGGTGCATATTTTGTTAAATTGTTTATTTAAATTTTGAGAAAATTAATTTAAATTAGTATATAAATTTTTGGCCCATTTTTTTTGCAAATCATTTATTTAAATTTTCGTCGTCTAAACATACCCGTTGGATTAATTATAATATAGTCGTTGGATCGAATATAACCGTTGGATTAATTATATTAACGGTTCGTACAAATTCATGTGAAATTCGTGATTGTGCAACTCATAACGCATTAAAAACGATCTTATTGAGCATATTTGGCAAAACTTTCGTAACTAAAAGGGGCTTTTAATGCATTTCGTAGTATTCAATGTTTTAAATTTTTAATTTTTTTAATTATGTATGCGTTATTTTATATGTGAAATTATGTTTTTCCAATTTTTTTTTAATTGTTAATGAAATCGTCTAATAATTTTTCGAAATAATAAAATTGTTATTTAATACTCCCTCCATTCAAGTCCAAATACAACATTTCTTTATTTGACACTATTCATGAGTCAAGAGAATCCTTACGATTTCTTGCAATATGTAAGATAAAATATGGTCATGTGGGATCTTGTTTGATTCGTCTTTATAAGTACAATAAGATTATCAAATTTTTATATTTTTTTATAAAGTAAAACTCGAGATATTTACGTTACAATTCGTGCATTGGCAAACGTGTAAAAGAGAAATGTTGTGTTTGGACTTGAATAGAGGGAGTATTTTTTTCCCGTAAAGTAACTCATAAGATTAACATAGCCGTAAAATATTGGGGTACTTTTTATTCAATTAAGATATTTACAATAATAGAAAAAAATTGATTTATAAAATGTGAGGAAAAATAATTAGAAAAGTAAGAGAGAGAAAAGTGGGGTAGAGAATGTGGGAAATGATTGGGAATGATGTGAAGTGGAAAATGATTGGGTTGATGACCTAGGTCGTGACCTTCTGCTTGGGAGGCTTAAAGTAGGTCATGATAATTAAAGTGAGATTAAGATTAAAACTGGGTCGGCGATCTAGTTAGCGCGACCTTTGCCTTGTTGTTGGGGGTTATTTATATGTGATTTTGATAGAAAATGAATTAAACAAGCAAAGTAACGACGAAAATAATAATGAAAAGAAAGTAATTACAAGGACACACGAAAAATAAACGCGAAAAACCCTATGTGGGAAAACCGCGGGGGGGGGGGGGGGATGTTGGAATCCCGTCAATTAATATACTATAACTCTTTAAGGTGTACTCTGGCGGAACTACAAGGTACGCTCTGGCAGTACTACCAGATTCTCGTAGTACAAAGGGTATACTCTGACGGAATTGCAAGATTATTCTGGCAGCACTACCGGATTCTGGTGGAACTACATGATTTTGGCGGAACTCAGAGGGCTACTGGGAGTACAAATGTCATGTAAAATAGATCGTTCTAATTTGGATGATTGACTAAAGTGTTATGAGTATGAGAATGTGAGTATGTTGTGGAGTGTGATGATGCTCTTAGTCTTTCTTCACTTGATTTTATAGCACCAAATCCCTGCTGAGTTCCTCAAACGTTCCCCTTGAATTGTCTCCTATTCTTCCTCAAATGCTCCTAATTTTGGGGAGTTGTTGCTGACTTGTTCCAGCTGCTGGTGCAATCCCTTTATTATGTTTGTTGCCATTGTGTGTTTCTTTATTTGTAATCTGATGGTCCTCCTCGATCCACGTCATCAATCTATCATGTCCATGATGAACCACTCGTAAGATGCCACATGTACAAGTAGTAAAAAGTTTAAAATTTGGCTATAACAGGTATTATTGGAATAGAAGTAAGACTACCTGAGTATTTAATATTAGTTGTGTGAGTAGGGCAATGACATATTGTGTAAATATGTAGGGTGAATTATCTTATTTGTTACTAAAAAAGAAATGGGTAGTTGGTTTGGATTGTCCAAATAAGGTCAATGTTACCTTTGGTTTGGCTGGGAAGGAGTAATTTTTTTATGATTTTATGGAAAAAAAAAATTAAGAATAAAAGTTGGACCACTAAAAAAAATTATTATTTTAAAAGAAGATACGAGGAAACAATGTGAAAAATACCTATGTAGACCTAACATGGGTAGAGATATTTATAAATACACATATTTTAAATTCTAGTTATGGTTTCTGAAACGTGTCCGAATGTGCTTCATGAGGTCAGTCTTCAATTGATGATGGATTTGCCTATCTCGGATTGTTGCATCCCTTGCAAGATATGTTCAAAATCTATGTTATGCCCTTGTCGAATGTCATTGGCAACACTCGAAGAAAAGTCGTCTTGAGAAACGTTTCGGCTATAAGTGTGACACTCATTTTCGACGATCATATTGTGTAGTACTTCCTCCCTTCAGCTCCACTCTACCACTTTATTTTTTCACGTTTGCCAACGCGTGTTTACGCGGTAAATATCGTTAGCTACGTATTTGCAAAAATTATAAAAGTTAGATATTTGTAATGTACTCGTAAAGACGAATCAAACAAGATCACACATAAATATATTTTTACTTATCTATTGAGAGAAAATTGCAATTAAATACCCATACATGAATAGTGTACAAACTTGAATATGGTAGAGTGGAGTTGAAGGGAGGAAGTATAATACATGTATGTATGAAATCGTGGAGCCAAGAACACGTTGGGCCACGAACTGTAGCAAACCGAGATTGTAGTACTCCAAAAGCTTGTTCCATGTCTTTTCTTTCTTTAAATAAAAGTCTTTATGGGTCTCGAGGGTGTGGAAAGCTCTTAACAAAAGCAACCCACTGACAGTAAATACCATAAACAAGATAATACCCCGTCTCATATTCGGTACCATTTACTGAGAAACGAACTTCTGGAGCTATCCCTTGTAATTTATTGAAATAAATTTGATCTACTAAGTCCATTGAGGCGTTGTTTAAGTATACATGCCATACCCATAGATCCATAGGGGCGACTACTTCAAGCATGACAGTTAGATATCCATGATCACTTCGCGTATACCGTCCTTTCCACCCCTTTAGACAATTTTTCCATGCCTAGTGCATACAATCCAGACTACCAAGCATATAGGAGGCAACATAGCCTAAAATGCGAATTCAAGAGGTATATTTTTGAAGAGACGACAAACCTTTTACTTTTGTTGCGTCGACTCTTTGTTGAAAGTATCTAGAATGATTTCCAAGGCTATCTACGATGCGGAAACATAGCTCCTTTCTGATTCAGAACCTTCTTCGAAAAATATGATCCGATTAAATTGGCGTAGTAGAAACATAATCGTTATATAGGCGTTCAACTCCACCTTCGATCACGAGGCACACATTGAATTCTGCTTTTTGTGACGACTTAGAGTAACAGATTTTTGTGACGGAAATTCCGTCATAAACGCACTTTTTATGACGGATTTTGCTATTTTGTGATGGGAATTTCCGTCACAAACCCGTGTTTATTTAGTAGTGTGTTGATAGTTCTAGAGCTGGCAAGTCTGACATGGCCCGAACCCGAGCAAATCCGACCCGATAGAACCCGAGAATTTTGCGAACCGAAACCGACCCGACCCGATGGCACCTCGTAGCCATATGCGACCCGATAATCAGTGACCCAGACCCGACCCCATATTGACCCAACGCGACATTGACCCGATTAAATTGATGACCTGACAATTAATTAGCTTAATAATGAGCAAAATGAAAGTGATTTAGTGTTTATATTTGATACGTTTGCCTTATAATAAAGTAACTAAACCAAATAATGGTTAGAAACTTAATTTAATGGTCAAAACTTGAAGTAATACGATAAAGAAACCGGACCCGATTATGAGCCGACCCAAACCCGACCCGACTCAATACATCATTTGATCCAAAATGACCCAACTCGATAGCGACCCGAACCCAACCCGACTCGACTCGAAAGGGCAAGCTGACCTGATCTTCCCCTGACCCGTCTTGACCCGACCTAAACCCGACCCGGCTGGCCCGATTGCCACCTCTAGTTGACACAAGTGTTCGAGTTACCGTTTATTAGCCGATTTATGAAACGTCATAAAATCGCTACATATGCTAAACATGCATGTCGAATCATCATTGCGTTGCTTTTAGGAGGTGCAAACCCAGGTGTGTACCCACGTCTGGACCAAATACATTTTTTCCATTGCATTTATCTCGTCGAGATAAACGCTATTTAAAAAAAATCGTCGAAAACGAACACCCGAGCGCAAAGTTTTGGTTGTTTAAAGTTTTTCGTTCATAATCTGTAATTTTTTGTCCTAATTTAAATGATTATTACTTATCGTTTGTGTTAACAATCATCGTCAAATAAGGGGGTTGGAGGAAAATTCGTATTTTTAGGACTGCTATACAAATTTGTGATACACGGGTTTCGTGATCTTTTCCAAACTGTGGTGCACGGGATACCATGGATGGAGAAACGGGGACAAGCGTGAAAACACGCATTTGTGGAGTCGGCACCAACTTTTGTGGGAAGTTGGAACCGTTCGAATACTTTATGTCATGTCAATACACAAAGTAATGACATGAACACTAAGAAGTCGTTACCCTTAGCATTTTATGTCTAGAATGACTCTCGTGGATGCCAATGAACACGGATGTTCACAGAGATCTGGAGTAAAGGGTGAGGGTACGTATTAGGAAGCTCTTTTGATCGAACACCTAATCCCGCCCGCCTCGATAGCGGCCTCTACTAATGATTAGGGAAACTCTTCTGTAATCGATGTGTCGTCTGTTATATGCACGCAATGCAACATCCACGTTTTAATCCTAACATTTGAACTTAGACTATGTCGGTTGAACATGTATTTTAGCATTCAAATGTGTCAAATTGGGATTTAAGATTGATTGCATATGAGAAGACAATTAAATCATCCAAAGAATCATACAATACAATGATTTAAATAGAACTATAAAATAAATATTACAATTGATTACAACGAACACGGGATCTATGTCGGAAATATGTCCAAAATAAAGGTTTAAAGAGAAGAAAGAATAATAAAAGATTAAAACACGGATTAGCAGTGATATTAGGGTTAATAGTTGATTAAATACGTAATTAAACTACGTCAAAATGAATCAGGAAGATCAGAGACAGAAACCAACCCATAGCAGGCGCAGCAAAAGGTGCGTCCTCTAGCAGAGGCGCAACACTCTATGCGTCTGTTCCTGAGTTGGCTTCTGATTGTGAAGCCTGAATCGCAATCAGTTAGTATTTTGTTTGTGTATTTACGATTTACTAATGATCTATAAGTCGAATTAAAGTGATTTAATAGATTAAGTTACACTAAATATATCAAAGACGAATCTAGAGATTTGATATGAACAAATCTATCCTCTAAAGACACAATTTGATAGATGACAAAAACCCACTAATATTGATTATTAGGGATCCAAGTCAAGACAAACTATCTAAATATGAAATTATGATTAAAAGACGATTTATAAGAAATAATAATAACTAATAAAGGTTTTGAAAAAGGTTTGAGCATAAATCCGACATGACTCTTACATTAGATGTAATAAATAAAATACAATAAAAAACATGGATTAAAACACCCTCAGACTTACATGTTGAGGAAACGAGATATGAACTAAAGTTACGTTTTAAAGACAGCTCGACTCGAATGTAAAGAAAGTGCCCTCATAAGAGGATCGATTGATTAAGATTGATAATTGTTGAGTTAGTCAAATTGGTAAGTCGATGCAATAACGTGATGGGAACCCAGAAGGATCTAAGCTTATATGGTCGATTGATCAAGCACGTAGTTGTCAAAATGCTTAGAGCAAGGTCAAGAATGCAAAGAGAGAGAAAAGAAGGGGCTGAACACTCGCGTGCCTTAAAAGTGTGCACGAACCTCTCCTTATATAGGAGAAATCCGAAGAGTTATGGAATAAGTCGAACACGGAAAGAAATATATAAAATATTCCGGAAACAGGTAAAACGAGCCGGGGAAGAGGCACTGCAGGCACTGCGACTCGTGGAAGAGGCGCAGCTCCTGCTGCGTCATTTCCCAAGCCGTTTCCTACTTTGAAAGAAAAATTTCCGCGTTTCTATTATGGAATTGCGGTACATTTCGAATGCTTTGATCGGGCTTGTCTCAAGCCCAATACAAAGATAAATTACCCAGACTAGGCTAATAACAAATTAATGTAATTAGGGAATTAGTGGTCGATCCTCAGGGAGATGGTGTTTCCTATGGAATGTGAATTGTCTCGCAATTGAGTTCTATCTAATGATTATCTGGGTTTTGAGATTTTTGATATCTAAGCTAATATAAAGCATAAATAAAAACAAAATAAAAACAAAATAAAAATAGTAAAGCAAGTAATGAAAAAGCATCTAGGGAAGTAGGTTCACACATGTAGATTGATATATTGATGAAATTGGATTTAGGATATGCAAATAATTCATTGAGCGTTCGTAAGAATGGTGTGTTCATTACAATCATAGATCAGATGGTCTAGCAAGCTTTTAGTGCGATTTACTAGGTCTTAATCTACCATGTCATGCTTTGTCTATTCAATTCTCGTATGTCTACCTTGGAAAAGAATTCCATACTAGTCAATGATTTTAGCTAAAAATCGTTAACTATCGTTACAATCCAAACATGCATAGACACAATGTTTTAAAGGCACAATTCCTTTATCCAATTAACATCTTTTAATCAATCTACCATGGCTACCCTACACCATAGAAAGGATGACTACTCACTCATGATGATATCTATGTCTAAAATGATATTAACAATGAAAACTAGGATAGACATGTTTATTTGGTTTTGACTTTTTATATGGCGATAATAACGACGCTAATTGATAATCTAGGAAATGAAACAACGATTATAACGGTACTAAAATGAATCTAAGACAATATGTAAAGCGAATAACAATCAAATGGAAAACAAATAGAACATTAAACAAGGGATAAAACAAAAATACCTATATGACGACAATGATAACAATAATAGAAAATCCTTGCATATAATAAACGATCCTTGAATTGCAACGCTTGAATCACACAAAGGAGATTACAAGGATGAAATCCTTATTAATCTAAACTAAGGGACATAAATAAACTAAGAACTAAAGACTAAAGAAGAAGAAAATGAGAGAAGAGAGACTAGTTCTCCCTTCCTCCTAATCTAAAGAGGAATATATGAAGAGAAAAGAAGAGAAGTATATAGATATGGATGATTTGATATGAAGGGCTAGAGCATCTATTTATAGTATTAGGGTTTCGTGGAGAAGAGGTCGGGCATTAAACACATAGGTCAAAAATAGGATGAAGGAGCCGCAATGTGCAGAGCAGCACACTTCCCCGATCGGGTACACACAAACCCGATCGGGTATTTTGTCTTCTGGAAGCTTTTGACTAACGCTTCATCTCCTTTTGCTTTGACTTGACTTCCAACATCCCCCTTGACCTCTTGAGTCGGGTTTGTTGATAGGGTTTGATGTAAAGCGATGATTTCTTCCTCCTAAATGATTAATCTTCCGACAACTACGAAACCGTCTTTGCTTCTTCTCTCTTTCGAATTAGTGAACCTTCTTGAAATGCCTTTCACTTGGTCAAGCTTGCTTCTTCAAATCGTCGGGTTCTAGGCAAATGCTCGGGAATATAGAAAAACGGCGTAGAAACGTCACTTTCCCTACAAAACATGTTAGAACATAGGAATTCGCCTAGAAGACGATATTAGCTCATAAAGTGGCTTAACAAAGCACGAATGATATACGAAACCAAGCTAAATTGAGGGTTAAAACCATACAAATATTCACTTATCAAACTCCCCCAAGCTAAACCTTTGCTTGTCCTCAAGCAAATATAACAAACAATACCAGGACAAGGTTGCAAGCATTGGCTAATACACCATCAGGAAACAAATCTCAACTTAAAACTTTGAGAACATAATGAATCATAACCCAAAAACAACGTGGGCGAGAATGATACATAAACATGGCTGAGATTTACATAACGACGTAACACAAAGAATTTCACTACAGATTTTCGGCTCTTGCATGATCTTTTGACAAATGGACTCTCACGGCACACTCGAACACTCAATGTATGTAAAAGGTGATTTCTTTATGTGTAAATATTTGAGACACTCACCTATCTACGACTTATGAAAATGTGTCTGCAATCTAATATGGTAAACAATTCAAAACACAAGTCAAAGATCATAATGCACATAGAAAAGAAGCCGTAAAAACAAGAAGAAGGCTTTGGGAAATGGGTGAAAGGTGGACAAACAGTTATGGTCATGTGAAGGTTAGAATGAGCTAGCAACTGACCAATGATAAATGAATACTCAATCCAAACTTTCGATCTATTTCCCAGAAGACGAAAAACAAAGCCAAAAGGAACAAATTGGCTTATTACACACGAAACACAAGGGTAAACTCCTTCTATTGATTTGACATTTTGAGGAGATACTCACAACTTCTTCTTTTATTTCTTTTTTCGATTCTTTTTCGTTTCTTTTCTCTTTTTTTTTCATTTATTTTTTCTTTTCTTTTTTTCCTTTTGAACATAACATCACTTCTTGAACGTTTCCGTTCTTCCAAATTCACTTTGACATATAAGAACAAATCTTCTCAAAAGAGCACTCATACACCATAGTCTAGCTATTAGCTCAAAAGGTAGGCAGTTTTTTATCTGTAGCTATTATTTTGTGAAGCATTTGTATGAAGGGATTTTCTTTGAGGTGTAATTCAAAGTGAAAAAGGCTTCAAATCGTAGTGAATCATGAATGCAATGCTTATAGAAATGAAATGAGAACCATACTTATGCGTTTTGACATGACACACATCACAAGGAGAACTACACACACCTAGATGAGACTGGGTATGGACGTACCAGTCTAAGGAGGTTCTACCTTACAATATATTTAGTTTGCCAAATGTCAAGATCAAGCGTACTCATCTATAGATTCATTCCATGCCTACTGTGTACAAGACTTCCCCATGTATGCACAATTCAATGAATATTGAATCATTATCTTTTGAAAGCTCTAAGTTTGGGAAATGTGACATGATAGCATAGTAAACAAGCAAGCAAAGCATGAAAAGCCTTCAATTGTGTTCATAAATTTTTAAATTTAAATTTTCTCAAAAATTTTCTCTTTCTTTTATTCAAAATTTGAAAAATATAAACAAAATGCAAAATGGGAAAATGCAATCTCTCCCCCAAGCTAAACATCACATTGTCCTCAATGTGAGCACAAAGACAAAATATGCAATGAGATGCCTAATGGGAAAAAAAAGAAGAATGAAAGAAGAGTGAAGCTTACTAGTCAGCGCGGACTCCCCCAAGCTAGTCTTTTGGACTTGACAAGGAAGGTCTTTATAGGTTCTTCAAAAAAAAAAAAAAAAAAACTCTTTCATCTGCAAAATAAATCTAACAAAACAACGAAAAAGGAAAAAGCAAAATATAAAGTGCAAAATGAAAAGGAACACGGGTTGCCTCCCGAGAAGCGCAATTTAAAAGTCTTGCTAGACTCCATTTCTTTCTTTGAAATCATCCTTTATCTTTAAGCTCACTATCATCCAAGCTTGTCATCATAGCCTGATTTACATTCTCCATCCATGCTAAGCTTTTCTGAGAATAACCCCTTCTAGCACTTTTAGCAGTAGTGCTTTTAGTATGATCACCTGCAAGAGAATCAACACTAACATGTGCCTCCACCGGATCCGTCAGTAAGGATCGAGGCATAGAAGAAACAATAGAAGAGTCATCAACATTAAGCACATAACAAGGTTCTTCTACCACAGGACTCCTAACGGTGGCATTTTTACTAAAGGTCACCTTGTCATCTCCTATCTCTAGTGTCAACTTCCCATTCTTAACATCAAAAACTGCACCAGTGGTGTGCAAAAAGGGTCTTCCCAAAATGATTGGGATTTGAGAGTCCTCGGACATGTCAAGTACTAGAAAGTCAACTGGAATGAAAAACTTACCAACTTTGACGGGCACATCTTCTAAAACACCCATAGGTTGTTTTAGAGAACGGTCCGCCATTTGCAAAGTAATATTAGTGCATTTCAAAGCACCCATGTTAAGTTTTTCAAACATAGAAAAAGGCATGACACTTACACTAGCACCTAGGTCGCAAAGGGCCTTATCAATGGTATATGTGCCTATAGTGCAAGGGATGGAGTAACTACCAGGGTCCTTGAGTTTTGGTGGAGACTTATTTTGCAAGAGTGCACTACACTCTTCAGTGAAAGCTATGGTCTTAGTCTCATTGAAGGATCTCTTCTTGTTGAGGACTTCCTTCATAAACTTGGAATAAGAAGGAACTTCGGAAAGCAATTCAATAAAAGGGATTGTTACATTTAAATTCTTCACGACGTTAAGGAATTTACCATACTTTTCCTCCTCCTTGTGCTTTGCTAATCGTTCGGGAAATGGGACCTTGATCTCAATAGGAATCTCGGGCTCTTTCCCTTTTGACATGGGCAACTGAGCTTCAACATTAACAACCACGGGCTCATTATTATGCTTACCACTTCTCGAGGAAACGGCGTTTACAGTTTCGTGAGGTTAGTAACATTGTGAAGGCAGCTGCCCTTGGGTTTGGCGGGTATTAGAAGAGGTAAATTGGGAAATTTTAGTTTCCAACAATTTGATGGCGGCATCCTTAGCTTGATCGCTCTCTTGGAATTGAGCTATCATGGTGTCTTGCCTTTGATCCAATTGCAGAATTATGGCTTCAAGTTTACTTACACCATTGTCACTCTGTTGAAATGTAAAGGATTTGAGTTGTTCTAGCTTTTGTGTGAGAAGGGCTACTTGAGCTTGTAAAAGCGTCAAAGTGGGGTCTTCTTGCTTAGATTTCAATGGTATGGAGCGGGAATTTCTATATTGAGAATCGTGAATTGCCATGGATTCAATGGTATTGTGAGCATTTTCAACATTGATTTGATCAAATCTTCCAATGTTAGCAGAATCCAGGATTCGACGGGACTCTATATAACACCCATTATAGAATGTGATGGCAAGGAACCATGAATCTAACCCATGATGAGGACATTCTCTTTGTAAGTCCTTGTACCTCTCTCAGGCTTCATATAGGCTCTCATCATCCCCTTGTTGGAAACCAGTGATTTGACTTCTCAACAAAGCGGTCTTCTCTGGGGGGAAGTACTTTTGGTAGAAGGCAAGAGCTAAGCTCTCCCAATCGGTGATACCTAAAGTAACCTTATCAAGGCTATGAGTCCACAACTTTGCCTTACCTTTCAAAGAAAATGAGAAGAGCATCTCTCTAATTTGCTCTTGGGTGACTCCATTTTGTCTAATAGTGGAGCAATAGTCACAGAAGTTTTGGATGTGAAGGTTGGGATCTTCTGTGGCATTGCCACTAAATTGGCTTCTTTCTATGAGGTTAATGAAGGATGGTTTGATTTCAAAGTTTTGGGCTTCATTTGGGGTGTAGCAATACCCCTTGGAAGTGTTTCTGCGGTGGGTTTGGAATGGTCTGAAAGTCGAACCATTTCTGAATGTGAAGGTGAAGATGGAATGAAGATTGAGTGGTTTTTGTGAATGGAGATGAGAATGGATCTCCTTCTCCTTCAAGATTAGATAAAATATCCGAGTATTTCTCACGAATACGGTCTAAACTTGAAGTATCAGAAGCTTTTGAGATTTCGATGAATAGCTTTCGTCTCCTTTGCCGAGTTCTTTCTAGATCGGGGTCTAAAGAGATAGAGGTCCCAAGTCTAGAAGATCTGGGCATAAGATTGAAAAGCTAAGATGAAAAATCAAGAGAGGTCTAAAGGAATTTGAGTTCCTAAAGACTAGATAAAAATAATTGCGATAAAAATCACAAGAAAAAGGAAAACTAAACCGTGCTCCCCGGCAACGGCGCCAAAATTTGATCGGGCCTGTCGCAAGCCCAATACAAAGATAAATTACCCAGACTAGGCTAATAACAAATTAATGTAATTAGGGAAGTAGGGGTTGATCCTCAGGGAGATGGTGTTTCCTATGGAATGTGAATTGTCTCGCAATTGAGTTCTATCTAATGATTATCTGGGTTTTGAGATTTTTGATATCTAAACTAATATAAAGCATAAATAAAAACAAAATAAAAACAAAATAAAAATAGTAAAGCAAGTAATGAAAAGCATCTAGGGAAGTAGGTTCACACATGTAGATTGCTATATTGATGAAATTGGATTTAGGATATGCAAATAATTCATTGAGCGTTCGTAAGAATGGCGTGTTCATTACAATCATAGATCAGATGGTCTAGCAGGCTTTTAGTGCGATTTACTAGGTCTTAATCTACCATGTCATGCTTTGTCTATTCAATTCCTGTATATCTACCTTGGAAAAGAATTCCATACTAGTCAATGATTTTAGCTAAAAATCGTTAACTATCGTTACAATTCAAACATGCATAGACACAATGTTTTAAAGGCACAATTTCTTTATCCAATTAACATCTTTTAATCAATCTAACATGGCTACCCTACACCCTAGAAAGGATGACTACTCACTCATGATGATATCTATGTCTAAAATGATATTAACAATGAAAACTAGGATAGACATGTTTATTTGGTTTGGACTTGTTATATGGCGATAATAACGACGCTAATTGATAATCTAGGAAATGAAACAACGATTATAAAGGTACTAAAATGAATCTAAGACAATATGTAAAGCGAATAACAATCAAATGGAAAACAAATAGAACATTAAACAAGGGATAAAACAGAAATACCTATATGACGACAATGATAACAATAATAGAAAATCCTTGCATATAATAAACGATCCTTGAATTGCAACGCTTGAATCACACAAAGGAGATTACAAGGATGAAATCCTTATTAATCTAAACTAAGGGACATAAATAAACTAAGAACTAAAGACTAAAGAAGAAGAAAATGAGAGAAGAGAGACTAGTTCTCCCTTCCTCCTAATCTAAAGAGGAATATATGAAGAGAAAAGAAGAGAAGTATATAGATATGGATGATTTGATATGAGGGGCTAGAGCATCTATTTATAGTATTAGGGTTTCGTGGAGAAGAGGTCGGGCATTAAACACATAGGTCAAAAATAGGATGAAGGAGCCGCAATGTGCAGAGCAGCACACTTCCCCGATCGGGTACACACAAACCCGATCGGGTATTTTGTCTTCTGGAAGCTTTTGACTAACGCTTCATCTCCTTTTGCTTTGACTTGGCTTCCAACATCCCCCTTGACCTCTTGAGTCGGGTTTGTTGATAGGGTTTGATGTAAAGCGATGATTTCTTCCTTTCAATTGATTGATCTTGACAACTAGAAAACTGTCTTTGCGTCTTCTCTCGTTCGAATTATTAGTGGAACCTTCTTGAAATGCCTTTCAATTAGGTCAAGCGATGGCTTCTTAAATCGTCGGGTTCTAGGCAAATGCTCGGGAATATAGAAAAACGGCGTAGAAACGTCACTTTCCCTACAAAACATGTTAGAACATAGGAATTCGCCTAGAAGACGATATTAGCTCATAAAGTGGCTTAACAAAGCACGAATGATATACGAAACCAAGCTAAATTGGGGGTTAAAACCATACAAATATTCACTTATCATGCTTCTAAATAAAATATGAATATATTTTACCGAGAAAGATAAGTTTTGAAACATTAAAATATACGGAATATTCTCGAGCGTTCAGCCACGGTTTTAAAAGACCGTTTATAGAAAATGATGAAGCGATTTTTTGACCCAGACTCCAAATAAACTCTAATGACTGTTAAAACGACCGTATCGGCATGAAGATGACGACCAAGGGGTAGACACAACTGTTTGAGCTATCACTTGATGATAAACTTACAAATTGTCATAAATTGTTCTACGTATGAAACATGCGGCCCAATCATCACTAGGTGGTTGGGGGAAGGTGTAGATTCGAGGTATCTACAGAGTCCCCACTTTGACTGACGCTTGGACAAGGAAAAAGTCAAATTATAGCCATCAGGTCAATCGAAGATTACAACCTGATGACTATGGACCAACGACATGTCGTCGGGAACATTTTAAAATCTGT
>JAIUZE010032795.1:0-12702 GCA_022085475.1 Heliosperma pusillum | reverse complement strand
GGTGGTGACCTCCAAGATCCCGACAAAGACTACTTCTTGATTGAAGAGGACCTTGACGCGGAGTGAAGACGCATAAAGGTAACGGTGAAGGGTTACTCGATATCATTTACGTGTTTTATGTGTTTTCTATGTTAGTAATCGTATTTATAATAAGATTAGTAATCATAGGAATCGTGTTGTTGATGATGGTTGTTAGTAGTTGTTAATTGATATGAGAATTGATGGTTTGTGATGGTAAATGAGGATTTTTGTTGTTGATAAGATGTTGGGATTTGATCGTGCCTGAGTCCAGCGAAGGACGCTGGCAGCGTCGTGGGACGCTGGCAGCGTTACTCGCTGCCAGTTTCCCAAGTCGACTGCAGTTTTCCTGCACTGACCCCTTTTCGTAAAATGATCATATCTCCTTTGTTACTTGCTTGTTTTGGGCTTGTGACATCCCGTTGGAACCGTAAGCGAATAAGCTATCACCTCCATTTGGAATTTCTGCATTTGGATGGCTAGAACATTAGTTATGACCGTTTGAAGTGGACCCTTGTTTTAGTTGGGTTCCAAAGAACGTTGTTTTGGAGAGGGGATCTATGTTTCTTATTTATTATGCTTCATAAACTTGTTCTAATGCTTATGTATCATGTATTGATTCATTTTTATCATAGTTAAATTTATATAATTCCCTATTCTCATATTTTGTGACGGTCTTTGGTATGTCCCACTTTGAGTCGGTTTTTACAAATGTAACGGCTTGAGCACTATTTTGTTATGTGCTTTGTACTCTCATTCCCTTGGCTACCTGCACTTGCGAGGTGGTGTTATTTACATGTAGCGTACCGCTTGTTATGAGGCTTGAGCTCTTTTCTGCCTCTTTCGTGAATTATATCGACCAAATTTGGGGTACTCGGCGTCAATGATTGACCGAGTCTTGGATGCGAAATTTCATCGCATGTCGATCCGGAAAATGCGATTTTGGGATTCTGCTCAGATTTAGACTAGGACCGTATTATTATCGTCGTCCTACCGGGAGGAAATTAGTCTACATATACGAAATGATTTGAATCGTGTATGCGTTCAGGGAATGTTTTTATCCCGTGGATGCCTTTTAATCATACTTGCCATGTACACGGTGCTAGTGCGTTTCATTTACCGTGAGTGATGTCGTCATTGTGTCGGTGTGTTTAGATGGATGATTACATGAATGATTATATGATTGATCATTGAATGACGTGGCATGGTTTGTTTGTCGAGTCTCAATCTTATCAAACTTATACCGCTAACTGTGAGATGTAAGACCTAGTGAGTGTATTCGGTTGCCTAAGAGTGTCTTCCCCGTGTCTATATATAGCATGATGGTTACGGTTTTGTACTCCATGTATCGATATCTTTATGCATTGAATTGCCTATCTATCCTTATCGTATTTCACATGTATATCTATATATGCATGCTTCTACTTTTGTATTTCCTTTTATGTATGTTTAATGTGACATGGCTGGGAGCACCCGGAGTTACTCCCCACTGACTGTGGCGTTCATGTTTTTCATGAATGAACAGGTTGTTTGATTGGATGGCTTTTTGCTTGTGGTATTTTGGGTTCGGGTGTGAGCTAGCGGGCGTGGTCCCTGGATTGAAACACCTCTAGACGATTTTAGCTAGTTGCTAATAACTTTGTTGTTGGATAACATTTTGAGAGACTACGTCTCTTGTAGTATTTTGTATTTGGTTTGTAACATCTGACACTCCTTGTATTTTCTATTGGCATGTAAAAAGTTTTCAAAACACCGTATTTCCGCTATTTAAATCACATGCTTGTATGTTTTATTTCCGCATTCGCGAGGGTTGTCACAACTGATAACTAACCTAATAACATATGATAAAGTAAACATGATTACTAACTAATAATAGAAATGACGAAGGAAATAACAAAACAATACAACAAATAGAATTAGCTCAACAAAGGAAATAAAACATGGAATGTAAGAACACAATGGAATCAAATAACTTGCAAATGAACTTGTAATATAATTTGAAATACACACGGAATTAGCTCATAAACGCATTAATAGAAGTGTAATAATCAAATAAATCGAGCTAAAATAGGGAGTTAAACTATATATAAAATGGACTCATCAGTTGGCAACAAAGCTCAGGTAGAGGGTTCCATATGCAACTCTTTTTTAGTTAGACGAAATTTCAAATTAATGTTCCCTATATTTTGAAGATCACATTGTCACAAAAGCGAAAGACTTGAAAGTTGGCGTGAATTCCGATGACCAGCTAAATTAAAAAATAACCAAATTTTTCAATGATGACGTGGCATCTACTAATGGGATTTTGTATACAATCGTACTTGGATGAGAAAGAGTATGAAGAAGCTTATTTTTATGTGCTAAGAAACTGTGGACATTTTTTGGAGTGTTATGAAAAGTAAGTTATTAGTTCATCATTAGACAATTAAATTGTAATCATCGAATTTGATCACAATTATATTATAGGTAATACGTACAATACTAAAATAATTTTTGGGTAGTTATAGAATTTGTTACTTACATCAAAGTCACATTTCCTAATGTCACGTCTTCTGATGATGTTTGGAGCAAACATGACAAAAGTTTCCCGAAATAGTTTCGAAATGAAGTTTCTGATACAATTTTATTAAAAAAAAAATAGGGACATTCTATGATGTACCCCTAAGTTGTTCGTTTTTCTACATTGTGCCCCTCCTCTTTTTATAATCTACGTGGACTACTACAGAACCCTTAATGAAGTAATTAAGCTTGCTTATTATACCGAGCAAAAGGTTTATAAGGTCATATTGTTTTAAATGTGATTGGTTTGATAATTCCCCACAAGGAGTTAGTATCCATAAGGTATACGAACTTGTAGATGTAAACTCAAAAAAGAAACTTCTTGAACATAACCCATTCGTGGCAGGTTTTGAAGTCGATCCAGTTTGTTATGCTCCTTATCTAACCACTAAGAAAGGTAATTAATGGTCCGCGGGTTTTAAAATCAAGTTAAGATCACATGTTAATGCCGCTGTTGATCAAATAATCTTCCACGAAGATATGGTTGTCAGTAATTGATAAGTGAATATTTGTATGATTTTAATCCCCAATTTAGCTCGGTTTTGTATATCATTTGTGCTTTGTTAAGCCACTTTATGAGCTAATATCGTCTTCTAGGCGAATTCCTATGTTCTAACCTGTTTTGTAGGGAAAGTGACGTTTCTAGGCCCTTTTTCTATATTCCCGAGCATTTGCCTAGAACCCGACGATTTGAAGAAGCAAGCTTGTCCAAGACAAAGGCATTTCAAGAAGGTTCACTGATTCAAAAGAAAGAAGAAGCAAAGACGATTTCGCAGTTGTCAGAAGATCGATCAGTTAGGCGAAGAAATCATCATTTTACATCAAACCCTATCAACAAACCCGACTCAAAAGGTCAAGGGGGATAATGAAAGTCAAGTCATATGAAAGGGGAGATGAAACGAAAGTCAATTGACCAAGATCACTACATACCCGATCGGGTAAGTGGTGTACCCGATCGGGTATCCTTGCTGATCCAAGCTTTTGCTTCGACTTCCTTTATTTTGTCCTATATGTTCAATGCATGACCCCTTCCCCACGAAACCCTACTGCTATAAAAGGATGCCTCAGCCACCACATCTAAAGAACACACACACAATTAGAAACACTTCTTTCTTCACAAAAACCCTAGATTAAGAGGAGAGAAACCTAGTGATAAGTGATATTTTGTACTAATTTATCCCCCGTTTTAGCTCGATTTCTATATGATTTATGCACTTTGTTAAGTGATTAACGAGCTAATATTGTTATTCTAGTTGTTTTGCGAGCTTTGACTCGTTTTATAGGAAATGAAGCGGTTTTGCTATATTTTCTTACTTTATGGAGCAAAGGCACTAGAATACGAGTTTTCAAGGAACCGATGATAGCAATTTCACGATTTGACTACGATTCCGCTACATCCTTCCTCGAATGGACTCATCTTGGACTTTGACTTTGTTTCTCTAAGGAAAACATCAACCCAAGTCAAAGGAAGACTAGCCCAAGCCCAATTACGTGTTACATTGACCAAGACCAAGGCATAGGATTCCGTGCCCAAAGACGAAATTGGAAGAGACGAAAAAATCCATCAGGGTTACATACCCGATCGGATTACCATATACCCGATCGGGTATGTTTGTTGATGAGCGTCTCTTGGCTCTTCTTCTACCAAGCTTTAATGGAGTGCTTTATGGCTTTGTCTAGGGTATGAACTTGGACGCGGATTTGCAGCTATGCAGCCCTATAAAAGCCAAGGATTAGCACACAAATAAAAATGAATCAAAATACAACACAATTAGCATACACATTATATATTTCTTTCATACAAGTTTTAGTTCATAGTTTCTAGTTTATGCAATCTTAGACTGTTTTTATAGTAATCTCCAAGTACTTTTCTAGATCATAAAAATGAATCAAAGCCAAGGTTTTGTTTATCTATGTATTGCTGATTTTTGTTTAAAATTCTACCATTTTTAGGTGCAACCGTACCTTAAAATCATTACTAACTTTCCTTTTTGTGTTTTTCTTGTAGGTTGACAAAAATGGTGCGGACAAAAGAAAATCTCTCAAAAACCTTCATTTCTTAGTCTTTTCTTGCAAAATTTGTCACAATAGTTCATCCAAGGCAACACCTAAGCATTATCAAGTAAGTTAATTCCACTTTAGTTACTTCAATCTCTCTATTTTTCAGAAATCCAACATGAACAAACCCTAACCCAAATTTGGGGGTTATTGATTTTACTTGAAAAACTTGTTTAAATTGGATTTCTAATGCTTCTTACATGAAATAGAGTGAATGTTAGTGATTAATTTGTTAGCTTACTATGATTTGAATGCTCATATGCCAATTAGGATACTCATATCTACTTTATGATAAACACTCATGCTTAATGGTAGTATAATGTTTGAATGCATGCTTTATAATTTGAACTTATGCTCTTATTGTGTTAATTTAGCATTAGTACCTTTGAGTAGTGCCCAAAGCTCAAGATTCAAGTGTAATATTGCTCAAATTCTTAGTGAAATATTGTTATGCTTAAAAACATCAATTTGTGCTCAAAAGTAGCATGATAATGTTTCACTTATGTTGTTATGCTTGAATTTGTGCTTGAAAGCCTAGTATTATAACACTTATGCTATCAATTTGTGTTTATAATGAAGTGTTCTAATACTAGTTTCTCTTAGCAAATGGCACCTACAATAAGGAGATCAAAGAGGGCAAGAACCTCCAACCAAGGAGAAAGTAGTAGAGCCCATGAAGAGGACATAGATATGTTAGAAGCCGATGATCAAACCGGGAGTCAAGAAGGGCAAAATGCTATGCACGATCCCGACTTTCCGGATGTAGAGTTTAGTTCAAACAAGCAATGGCAAAAATGGTGTATTATTAAAAGCAAAGGTATGAGAGCTACCAAATTCCTTAATGGTATGTTTGGGAACCTTGAATTTGAATTAAATTCTGGAATTGAGACATTTTAAGTGTTTGGGAACGCTAAGAATTTGGAATTGGAATTGGACTCAATTCCTTAACAATTCCAAGCTAGTTAAAATTTGAGTCTCTCAAATTCCTACCATATAGTAGACATTTCAATTCCAACGTTACTTTGTTTATGCATTTTTTTTCCAATCACAAATATTTTCCGTCACTATTTATTTTTTTGGTGATTTTGACCCATACACGCCCCGCCCAATTCCAATTTCAATTTCATGAGTTTCCCAAACAGGATTGAGAAATTGAAATCCGGAATTGATTTCCAAGTGATCTCCAAACGAATTTTTGGAATTAGATTTGGATTTGAATTCAAACATTTTGATTTCTACAATTCAAATCATGAAAATGAAATCAATTTCGCGTTACCAAACGCTCCATAATGTTTCTTCTTTAAGACACATGAAGCTTTATGAGCATGTCAAGGTGTTATTTAGGGGTCTAGGAATGAATGCTAGTATGAACTTTAGTTATAAGACCTACCCTCAATTAACCCTTGAATTCTTGAGCTCATTTGAGTTACATAGGTCTAGGAATAAAAACTATATGCCCCAAGTCCGGTTTTGATTGTTTAATGATGACTATAGTATGGACTTAGGGACCTTTGCCAGCCAATTCGGTCTCACCTTTGAGGATACTGTTACCTCACCTCCCGAAAGCTTTGATATTAGCCAGGTTTGGAGCGCAATTTCTACTTACCATGTCTCTCGTTGGGACCATGTCCCACACCAACACATCCATCATCCCGCCATTAGAATCTGATAAAGATTCATGGGATGGACCTTTTTGGGCCGAGCTGAGCCTCATTTGGTGAGAAGGGTAGAGTTAGAAATTTTAGGAGGGTTCTTGAATGCGAATGGTGAAGAACCATGGTTGATTAGCATTCCTTACTATTTTTCTGTTCTGTTGACTAAAGCTACTAATCCTAAGAACACTAGCATTGTTTATGGAGGTCTTATCACTCACCTTGCTATGCGAGTTTGTGGTTTTAACCAAGCCACCACTGACCTCCAGGCATTTACTACGCCTCCCACCGAGATGGGAAATGGGTTGGATTATGATTATTTTGTTCAGCTTAACTGGTTTCGTGTCTCTCACCCCCATATGATCTGGAGGATAGCTGGCCGTGATTCGGTCAAGTTGATCGCTGAGGTAAACCAGATTCCACTACTTAGGCAGCGTCCTCAACTTCAGGAGGGTGAGGCTATCTTACCCCGTCCTACTTATTTTCTTCCTGTTGGGGATATTACCCCCAATGACCCCGCTGTCCAGATTCGATCCCACCGCCCTGAGGTAGGATCATCCTCTCAGTCGACCCATGCTACGGGCGATGTGACTGCCATGTTTGAAGCCTTGACCTTGTCCATTAGTCTTGTTTTCATATTATTGTTGTTAGAAAACTCACATAAAAGAAATCTAGTCAAAACCAAAATATCATTTAGCATGTCATGTTTTCTTTTGCCTAATCATATAATAATCATCACAGAATTCGTCACTAGAATCATTATCGTCATTTTACTACCGTCCTTAGATAGTTGGTATCAATAAAGCTTAGACAATCGTAGTAATTCTAATGTTGGTATCAATAAAGCTTTTAAATCATTTGACATGAATTTCTCTTTCTCTATATCAATTTGATTAGATAGTTTATTTTATTGTTTTAGATAGTTTATTTTATCGTCATTTTACTACCGTCCTTAGATAGTTTACTTTATTGTCGTTTGCTAGTGTATTAGTTTAGTTAGATAGCTTTTCAATATTGTCATTTTAAATATCGTTCTTAGTTAGATTTAATTATCGTTACTTTTCTTTCCGTCAATTAGATTAGATTTATTTTTATTGCAATTCTATACTCGTCATTTAAATATCGTCATTACATACTTGTCATTTCATTTCATGTTAGGAGTTTATACAATCACCCCAAATGAATCGAACTTAAATGAAAATCACTCCATAGCAATTCATAGTTAACACGTACTCCCTGAGGATCGATCCCTACTTCCCTAATTACATTCCTTATGTTGTTAGCCTAATTACATTCCTTATGTTGTTAGCCTAAGTGTGGATCATTTTCTACCGCGACACAACCGATCACCTAGCCTCTCTTCTCTAGTTTAGATCATTTTCTTCTTCCTTTTTGTCCCTAGTTTCTTAGTTTATTTCTGTCTTTTCTACATCAAATCCTTAGCCTAGATCAATAAAAGTTCCATCTTTGTAATCTCCTTTATGTGGTTCAAGTATTGTAATTTGTGGATCGACTATTCTATGCAAGGAATTTCTATTACGGTTGTTTATATTGATCGTCATCTAGGTATTCCTATTTTATCTTTTGTTTAAATTCTTTATGTTTCTTATTTGATTGCTATTTTCTTTACATGTTATTCTAGATTCAATTTCAATATCATTATAATCATTTCATTTCCATAGATCGTCAATTTAGCGTCTTTACTATCGCCAATTAAAGAGTCTTAAAATATTGTCAAAACCAAATAAACATGTCTATCCTAGTTTTTATTATTAACATCATCTTAGATCTAAACATCACCATGAGTGAGTAGTCGTTTTTCTAGGGTGTTGGGTAGCCATGTAGGTTGATAAAAAGATGATAATTGGATAAAAGAAATTGTGCTTTTAAAACGTCGTGTCTATGCATGTTTGGACTATAACGATAGTTGACGATTCCTGATCAAAATCATTGACTAGAATGGAATTCTTTTCCAAGGTAGAAATACGTGAATTGAATAGACAAAGCATGACATGGTAGATTAAGACCTAGTAAATTGCCTAAAAGCCTCCTAGACCATCTGATCTATGATTGTAATGAACACATCATTCTTACGAACTCACAATGAATTATTTGCATGTTCTAAATCCAATTTCATCAATATGTTAATATACATGTGCGAACCTACTTCCCTAGATTTTTTTTATCATTGTTAATTCATCACCTGCTTTATCGTTTTCAATTTGATTTGCTTTTATTTTGTTTTCATTTATGCTTTTTATTAGTTTAGAAATCAAAAACCCAAAACCCAGATACTCGTTAGATAAGACCCAATTGCAAGACATTTCACATTCTAAAGGAAACACCATCTCCCTGAGGATCGACCCCTACTTCCCTAATTACATTAATTTGTTATTAGCCTAGTCTGGGTAATTATCTTTAACCAGGGCTTGCGACAGGCCCGATCAAATTTTGGCGCTGCTGCCGGGGAGCACGGTTTAGTTTTCCTCTTTTTGTGATTTTTCTTGCAATTAGTTTTGTCTAGTCTTTAGGAATCCAAATTCCTTTAGATCTCTCTTGATTTCTCGTCTTAGTTTTGTTGGAGCTAATGTCCTCCACAGTTAGTGTGATAACAGCTAAGGTTCACAGGGTATACTTTGTATTATAATCAGTTGATTAACGTTTATCGATAACGGTTGGCTTGCTAGATAAGTTTGACATTATTTTCATACAAATGGCGGTGATCAACTGATCCCTAAAAGTCACACCTAAAGGATGTGTTTGAGAGATGTGATTATTTGAGAAAATAATCATAGTGATGCCTTATAAATGACTAAAAGGTTAGTCTATGTATTTGACTAAAAGGTTAGTCAATGTGATGATGATACGATTATTTAATAACGATTAAATAATGTTAGCTGGTAATTGAATATAAACGGTTATATTTAATCAATGTATATAATGTTGTTCTAAACTAAATGTAAACTGTTATATTTAAGTTGGCGGATATGTATTACACGATATTATTATAGTGTATTGGTCCGGCATTACACGGTTTATGTGACGGTCCATTACTAGTAATAATTAAAATACATATTACATTATGTACATATAAAATTATATGCTAATTACCTAATAGAGGTTGAGTTAAATTAGGAAACTAGGTTTTCCTTATTTTATTTGGATCTCACGGCACAAATGGAGGTTTAAAAGGGAGAAAAAATTGTTTTTCAAGGAACCCTAATTGGACTCCAAAAGTGACGGCTCAAGGGTGAAAAGAAAGAAGAAAAATTCTGATTTTTATCTTTCTTATTCATCTTCATATTCATCATCAAGATACACACAAATTAGAATTAATTTTTGGGTATTCGTTCTAGCACAACGAAGGCATTTCTTGAACCATCTTGGGTGTAACGATTAGGAGAATACCTACTTTGGTATTTGTTCTTAGGCCTTTCACTAGGACCGAAGGTTATTTCTTAATCTCTTGTTTATATTATGCAATTTCATTTATGACTAGAAATTCATATAGTTATAATTTCATTATAATCCGAAATTTTAAAGGGAAGTATACCGATATTTCCCACAAGTGGTATCAGAGCAATTGGCTATGAAATTATTTTATATGTTTTCATATTTGATGAAATATAAGATTAGAAATTTTTGTTTTTTTTATGTTTTTGTTTCGGCTGAAAGAAGAAAAAAAAAATTAGGGTTTTATTTTTTTTGGTACTTTTCACGGTACTGTTCACGGGCAAAAAAAAAAATGGTACTGTTCACGACACTGTTTAGCCGTGAAGGACTGTTTAGCCGTGAAGGAAATTTTTTTTTTTCGCCTTGTTTTTCCTTTTTGATTCATATATGTTGTTGTTTTAATATGTTAAGATAATAATATAATGAATTAGTTGATATTTTGATTTGATGAGGATGAAATTGAAATGTAAAAGGAATTTGTTTTGGATGTTAAAGAACATTCATTGTGCTAAATTTTCGATATGAATATACAAAACAATTATGATTAGTTGAGTATTTTGATAATCGATTAATCATGATTTGGATATTCATCTTAAAAGGTTAATTTGAATCATCTAGTTTGTATCAATGTTTAATAATGATTAGATGCTGAATGTTTGTACCGATCTAGTTTAATTAGCATGATCAAATTAAAAAGATTTGTATTTGTTTTTTTTAAAAACCGAGAAAAAAAAAAATATTGTACCTGCTACTATTCACGGGTACAGTTCATCCGTGAATAGTGAAAAAAAAAAATTTAATTTTTATTTTTTGTTTATTGCATTATAAAGATAATGTATGTTGATTATTGTTGTGAAAAAGTTCACAATGGTAGATACCCTATTATTTTAAAAAGGTTTAAAATAATGTTGAATTTAATTTATGTTATACCCGATAATATGAATTAAATTGGATTATCGTTGATTAAAATTGTTGTGCGCAATTAAGGAATTGTCACATAATTTTGATCATTTTAAAGGTGGTTTGGATAAATTAATCATCATAATTAATGAATTATGTCTTGAATGTTTAATTTATTTTGTTGATGCATTTTATTTCTTTGAATGAATGAATGAATGGATGAATGAATTATTTTGGTATTTTTACAAGATGTTGTAATTTGTATTGCTTAGTGTGGCCTTAGTAGATTGTGTTATCGTAATGATGGTAACATGGTCTTTGATGTATTTTGAGATCTCGAATCTCCCATTTGTAATCTTTAATTATAATTTTTAAATTAGAATGTAAATAGGTTTATATTTTGTAATTTTTAAAAATTGTATTTTTGAGAAGACGAAAGATGGAGATCGGATAGCTCACTCCCGCTATATGGACCAAGATGGAACATCAAGTCAAGCTTCTAGGGTCCATAAGGATGGATTCCAAAGTGTATTTTTGTTCTATTTTGATAGGATAGGCCACACTAGGACTTTGTACTTTATTTTTCATTTTTCCGTTCTTATTGTTTTACTTTTGCATGATAGTTATTGCATCATATTCCGCCTAAACCAAACCACCTACTACTTAATTGCATGAAAATTGACTTATATAGATTGTATGTTAATTATCATGGACATCCAGATGTCACTCAAAATTCTAAAAGCTATCATCTTAAATTATTCATTCTCAAAATGCTAGATCATTCGTTCACTTAAATGAATAAAATTAAAGCTGATGGACCTTCCTCTAAAACCCAAAATTGAGATAAGTCTTTATAGGGAAAACTGCTATGACTCCCTTCTTCGTCGGTAGGAATATAGGACCTTACTCTCCATATGATCCCTTCTACGTTGGGTAAGTAGTATGTGTTGACCTATTTTACCTCAACATTATAGTCCGAGTAATATCTCGTGATTATGATGGACTAAAGATAGAATTTACAGAAATTTATCGACCAGGAAGTCTAAAAGTAGAATTAGCCAAGTAGTTGGCTTATCAATTTACAGAACTTGAGTCTTGGGATCATTTATATAATACTTGAGGGAGGTCAATTGTATAAATGCAAGAGTCTTCGCATTAATCGGTTTTGCATTAGACTTAATTAAAACGATGAAAATGCTTATTATGTTTTATCTCCTTTTTCGCAGTGTAGCATTCATTTATATCGATAAAACTGTTATAACAAATGGATGGACATGTTGATGCCCCTATGCCAAGTGCCACGCTCGCCCGCGAATCCTGGCTTAAGATTTTCATGGACAACATGAATCAGTCCACGTGACTGAAGAATAACGGGTCCAACTTTGCGGACTGGGAGGCTTCATTACGGAATGCTGCCATAGCTGACGGTAAGCTCAAGTACTTGACTAAGCCACTACCGCCTAACCCATCCCCCAATGTAGGAGCCAATGAATCACTTGCTTATAGTGATTTCGTAATGGAGGCGGGTGCGATAAAGAACGTACTCATCTTTTCAATGGAATCTAATTTGCCAAGACGATTCATTGCCCAAGGTGCAAACAAGATTTTCACCACGCTCACTAACGAGTTCTCAAAAGCACCGCAGATCGTTATTTATGAGCTTACCACTCGCTTCTTTGAGGCGAAACTCCAGAAGGGCCAACCGGTTAGCCCACACATTCTCGATATGATCGAGAATCTCTAAAACCTGGAGGCACTTGATTGCAAAATCAAAGAGAGCGTGGTCATTGACCGCATGCTTCATTCACTTCATGATGGTTTTGCCCAATTCAGGGCAAATTACTACATGAATGATTTGAAGAGAAATCCTCATCAGCTACACTCACTTCTCATACAGACTAAGAAGGATCTGAAATTGAGTGGGAGCCTGAAGCAGGACGTTCTCATGATTGCAAACAAGGGTAAGGGTAAGGGCAAGGCTCAGGCAGACCTAGCTGTAGGGAAGCCGAAGTTCAAGAAGCCAGGAAAGGGCAAGAGTGGGCCTGGTGAGACTAGCAGTAGC
>JAIUZE010032791.1:0-12223 GCA_022085475.1 Heliosperma pusillum | reverse complement strand
ATTGTATATGTTGGATCCAGATCCGCCCCATATCTGCAGGGTCAAACATTTTTAGATCCAGATCCAGATCCATATCTGCAGGGTCATAATCACATGTTGCTTGTGAGTATGAATAAGAGCAACCATCATCACCATCTACTACACTATAACCGGCCATGTGAGCCTTATTTTGATCCATTTTGATTTTTTATATTTGTCCCACATATACTTATTAATCATATGCTTAATTATCTTGTATAATTAAGTGTTAATTTGATCATATAACTATTATATGACACAAATAAATGAATAATATGTAATTAACATTTTAAGTAATATTCTACCATTATATCAATATATAATGGGTCCCACAATGCTTAGTTAATTTACTTTACAACTCTTTGTAAATATAATTAACTAATTACCTCTATCTCAAAACCTCAACTAATTTAGTAATTTAACGATTAATTACTAAGTTAAATCTTATTTAATCGTATTAAGATAAGATATAAAATTACTCCAAGGCTCATCAAGGATGATGAGGACCGAGCTTTTTACTACCGTAATAAGCTTAGTGCTTTAATCCAAAGCAAAGTGAGGAGAAATTCTACCTCTTTTGGAGAATTGTATGATGATTCACTTTGGGCCGAGAACTCTCTCAAGGCCATCAAGGATGAATCTATGATGAAGAGTCCCCCTCCTTCCTTCTCACCTAGGCCAAATTTCTGCACTGAAACTATTCAGAAAAGACAACTAAACAATGACAAATTGAGCTAAGATCAAGACACTTGCAAGTACTCTGTTTCTGTTTGAATTGATTGTTAAAGAACAAGGATAGGACCTTAACCAAAGCACAAAGCCAATGGTTGAGGGTTGAACCTTGATCCCAGCACACAGCTAAGGACCCAAGCTCACTTCCCAGCACAAAGCAAAGGAAGTTGTCTCAAGCACACAGCCAAGAGATGCAACAGAAACAAGGTTTCAGTTTTATGTTTTACGTCAAATCTGATTTGTATTTCATTAGGTGAAGGCCTTATATAGGCAGCAAGGATACACTCAGACGTTTAGGACACATCTAGGGCCACAAGGGCTTACAACATGAAACAAAATAACAGCTACAACCTTGCAGAATTCTGACATAAAGTAGATAAAGTAGAAAGTAGTTTCTAAAGAGACAATCTTCCTTAATTGTTTGATCAGGTTTGTTTTGGGTGAAGAGTGGACTTTCAAGCTTGGGTTTGTGAACCAAACTGAAGTAGGAAGGCTCCCAAAGATGTGCTGAAGGTACCTCACGCATTGTTTGTTCAAAAGGGGAAGGTTGATAGTGACATATTAACTACTACACCAAAGGCTGAAATCTGGACAGTTTGAAGTTGTCCCTAAGCTAACTCTTTGTGTGTTTGTTTCTTGGAGGGGAAGTCCTGGGGAAAGTTTTAGAGGACCTTCCCAAGACATAGGTTCAGGGATTGGTTAGGCTTGTTTGATTGGCTAAAAGAGGAAGTTTTGACAAAACAGATAAACTGCTACATGTAAGGCTGTAACTGGACTGGTTTACTTGGGTTGTGTTTTGAGGGGTGTTCTTGACGTTTTCTGAGGAAGGTTCCCTGGACAAAAAGGTAGTAGACCCTCCCTAGTACCATGCCCCATAGTTGGTTTGGAGTCCCTAAGCTTGGAAGTTGCCCTGAGACCCTCCCCAAGGCACTGCTGCTGGCTGAGTTTCCAAAGGTTTTGTTGGCTTGTTTTGTGAGTCTGTTTTGTGGCTTGGTTGGTCTTGGCTCGTGTCATGGCTACCACTGGCTCGTGTCTTGGCTTGCTTGCTTGGGCCTGGGCTATACAAAGCATTAAGATAGCTTTTGACATAGGGTAGGTTTGGCATTGAATCCTGGTTAGGCTGATCATAGGTTGATTGGCCTTGTCTTTGAGCATGGCATTGAACTCCTGTTGCAACCCCTCCTTCTTGAAAAAGATTTGCCCTCAAATCCTCTTCATCCTCAGAGTCTTCTTGATAATGACTTAGGTCTCCCACATTGAATGTCCCATGTACCCCATAATCCCCTGGTAAATCTATCTTGTAAGCATTAGGTCCTACCCTTTCAAGCACTTCAAAAGGACCATCAGCTCTTGGCATGAGTTTGTTTTTCCTCTTCTCTGGGAATCTTTCTTTCCTTAAGTGCAGCCACACCATGTCTCCTGCCTTGAACTCTCTAGCTTTCTTTGGACCTTTGGCTCTTGACTTATACATTTCATTTGTTCTCTCAATCTGTTTCTTGACTTGACTGTGAATCTGCATCATCTGTTGTACTCTTTCTTTGGCATCATAGTTGACTTCTTTCCTTATCACTGGTGCTAGGTCTGTAGGCATTAGAGGATTAGCACCATAAACAACTTCAAAAGGGGTCTTACCTGTGCTGTGTGAGGGAGCTCTATTAAATGCAAACTCAGCTTGTGACAGTTTGATATCCCAATCCTTTAATGACTTAGCAATGATACATCTCAAGATTCTTCCTAGAGTTTTGTTAGTAACCTCTGTCTGCCCATCTGTTTGGGGATGGTATGTTGTGCTGAAGAGTAACCTTGAACCTAGGAGCCTCCAGAGTGACCTCCAAAAGTGGCTCATAAACTTAGTATCCCTATCAGACACAATGCTTCTTGGTACCCCATGCAACTTTACTATTTCTTTGAAGTAGAGTTCTGCTACCCCCATGGCATCTTCTGTCTTCTTACAAGCAACAAAATGGGCCATTTTGCTGAACCTATCCACTACCACCATTACTGAGTCTTTGCCCCTTTGTGTCCTAGGCAATGCCACTATGAAATCCATACTGATGTCCTCCCAAGGTTTGTTTGGTACAGGTAGTGGGGTGTAGGGACCTGCATGGAACTGTGACTTGGCTAGTTGACAGGGTTTGCACCTTTTAATAGTGTCCTGCACATCACCTAGCATCTTGGGCCAATAGAACTGCTCATGCAATATCTCATAGGTCTTTTGTACCCCAAAGTGCCCTGCAAGTCCATTGCAATGGACCTCCTTGACTAGTAATCCTCTGTAAGGACCTCTAGGTATGCATAGTTTGTTTCCTTGGAAGAGGAATCCATTCTGTGTCCAGTACTTGCTCCCCTTCTTGAGTTTTCCTTCTGCATACACTTCCCATTCCTCCTTGAAGTCTGGATCTTCCATGTAGAGTTCCTTCATGAATTCAAAGCCTAGGACCCTTTGCTCCATGAATGACAACATCACAGATCTCCTAGAAAGAGCATCAGCTACTACATTGTTCTTGCCTTCTATGTACTTGCTTGAAAAGGAGAAAGATTGCAGGAATTCTACCCACTTGGCATGCCTGGGGTTGAGTTTGTGTTGACCATTGATGAACTTTAAAGCCTCATGGTCTGAATGTAGCACAAAAGGCTTAGGTTTTAGGTAATGCCCCCAATGATTCAGAGCTCTCACTATGGCATAAAACTCTTTGTCATAGGTAGAGTAATTTAACCTTGCTCCACTTAGCTTCTCACTGAAATAGGCTATGGGCCTCTTCTCTTGAACCAGTACTGCCCCAACTCCTAACCCACTTGCATCACATTCTACTTCAAATAGTTTGTTAAAGTCAGGTAAGCCTAGTATAGGGGATCTACACAACAGATCCTTAATGGCTTTGAAGGACTTCTCTGCCTTTTCTCCCCAAGTAAACTCTCCTTTCTTCATGCATTCTGTGATAGGAGCCATGATAGAACTGAACCCCTGAATGAACCTTCTATAGAAGGATGCCAACCCATGGAAACTCCTGACCTCTGTTACTGTCTTAGGTGTGGGCCAATCCCTGATTGCCTTAACCTTCTCAGGATCAACAGCTACCCCATCCTTTGATATGATGAACCCAAGGAATGAACCTCAGGCTGCATGAAAGTGCACTTCTCTAGCTTACCATATAGCTTATTCTTCCTGAGAACCTCACAAAGCAAGTTCAGATGTTGTAGGTGTTCCTTCTTGCTTGAACTGTAGACTAGAATGTCATCAAAGTATACCACAATGAAATTTCCCAAGTAAGGCCTTAAGACTTCTGTCATGAGCCTCATGAAGGTGCTAGGGGCATTGGAGAGCCCAAATGGCATCACTAACCATTCATACAGTCCATGCTTGGTCTTGAAAGCAGTCTTCCACTCATCTCCAGCTCTTATCCTTACTTGATGATACCCTTGCCTTAGATCAATCTTAGTGAACACTTGAGCCCCACTGAGTTCATCCAGAATGTCATTGAGTCTAGGTATAGGGAACCTATACTTAATGGTGATATTGTTAATTGCTCTGCTATCTATACACATCCTCCAAGTTCCATCCTTCTTAGGCACTAGCAGTGCTGGTACAGCACAAGGACTAAGAGACTCCCTGACATACCCTTTGCTAAGCAATTCTCCCACCTGAGATTGCAGCTCTTGTGTTGCCCGGGGGTCACTTCTATAGGCTGGCTTGTTTGGAAGGACAGCCCCAGGTACTAGATCAATGTGGTGCTCAATTCCCCTTAGTGGGGGTAATCCACTAGGTAGTTCAGCAGGGAAAACATCCTCATAGGTTTTCAGCAAGGCTTGTACTTCCTTAGGCACTTGGTTAGACCCTTCCCCTACCTCCTTGGTGAGGAGGACATAGACTGGCCTAAGATCATTTAACTCTTGCTCCATCTCTGCTTCACTTAACAGCAGAACTTCCTTAGCAGCTTCAGTTAAGAGTGGAGGGTTCCCTTTCAGGATAGGGGGTAAAGGAGCTAAGATGATTTTCTTCTTCCCAAACCTAAAAGAGTAAGTATTGTCCCTTCCCTGATGGACAGCATCCCTATCAAACTCCCAGGGCCTCCCTAATAGAAGGTGACAAGCATCCATAGGCAATACATCACACAAGGCCTCATCAGCATATCCTTTCCCAATAGAAAATGGAACAACACATTGTTGATCTACTCTAACTTCAGCCCCCTTGTTCAGCCACCTAAGCTTGTAAGGTTGAGGGTGGTCTTTGGTGGGCAATGTTAGTTTATCCACCATTGTCTTAGAGGCTACATTGGTGCAACTCCCTCCATCCACAATCAGATTACACACCCTCCCTTTTATGGTGCACCTAGTTCTAAAGATCTGGTGTCTTTGATCTTCTTCTAAGGGTTGGGGTTGTGTGTGCATCACCCTCCAAGTCACCAGACTTAACCCAGCATCAGGTTCTATCAACTCCTCACTAGCCTCTATCTCAGGCTCTTCCATCTCCTCATCACAGACCAACACCTCATCATCTCCCCAATGGATTACTTCTAGGGTACTCAGAGCCCTTTTAGATGGGCATTCTCTAGCAAAATGCCCATACCCTTGACATTGAAAGCACTTTTTGAGAGGGGTAGTCTTCCTTTGGCCTGCCTCAACAGCCTTGCCTTTATCAAGGTTGAAAGGAGTCTTAACAGGAACCACAGGTTCTCCTATCTTAACTCCTACAAAAGGCTTGAAGGTGGGGGTTCTGGAAGGTGTCTTAGAAGCACTGGCCTTTCCTTTTCCCAATTTTTCTACCCTTAAAGACAAGTTGACAGCTTCCTCAAAGGAGTATATGTTTTGTAGCCTGACTTTGCTAGCTATCCTTTCATCCAACCCCTCTAAGAACCTTGCTATCTTTTGTTCAGATTTCTCAACAACCTCACATTGCAAAGTGAGTTGTTCAAAGTCTCTTAGGTAGGACTCTAAAGGTCTTTGGTCTTGCTTTAGGTGAGTAAGCTTAATGAACATGTCTTGAGTGTAGTCCCTAGAGACAAACTTAGCTCTCATTTTCTTTTTCAGTTTGAGCCATGACTTTACAGGTTCTTTCCCTTCCCTAACCCTCAAGGTTTTCATGTTTTCATACCACAGTGAGGCATAGCCTTTTTGCAGTGATATTATAGGGGTATGTTAGGAATTGGACCCTAGACTCCTATCTAGCACTGGATATGGATGTTACTCAACTCCCACAGCTCAACACAGGGAATCAAACAACAAACTAGACTAGTTAAGGCTCCTTACCACAGCCAAGCACAGGTAAGCAGACTTGAACTAAACAACAAGCAAAACACCCCACAGTCTATGCACAGGGATATCTTAACTTGCCACAGACTTAGATCAACAACCACAGCCTAGCACAGGAAGTTATCTGGCCTGACTTTCAACCAAGACAATGCATAAGTTGGAAAGATTTTAGAAATGAGAACAATGCTCAATTTTTTTTCATTCAATAATCAACTGCCTTGTACAAAAGAGCATGGGTCCTTATATAGGCCTCAATGCTTGATCTAATACAACCCTAGAGGATCATCTAAGGGCCACGATTAGTTGCTGAAAGATAACAAAATACTGGCTACAAATACAGACTGACAATACAAAAGAAAACAGACAAAATGCAGACATTTGATAGTGACATGCTCCAGGTTGTGTTTGTTGCTTGGTGTTGGCTTGAAGCTTGTGGACGAGGCTCATCAATGCTCCTTGACCTTCTTCTGCAGTAGTTCTAATAGTAGGGAAGACAAGGAAAGACCTTTGGAGATAGTCTTTCAGTTTTTAGCTAGAAATGGAAAGACTGCTTTATGCTTTATGCTTTGGGTAGGCTGTTTTGATTTGGATTTTTAGGGTAGTTGTGTTGTGTTTTGGAACTGGTTCCCTAGGACTTTTTTGGACCTAGGTGGGTAAGGTTTTAGCTGGGCTTGGTGGTAGCTGGTGGTTTGAAGTGTGGTGGTAGTTATGGCTTCCCCAAGTGGTTGTTGTAGGCTGTTTTTGTGATATTGTGGTGGGGTGTTGGTGGGCTTGTCTTTGGCTTGCTTGGCTCGTGTCCTGGCTCGTGTCCTGGCTCGTGTCCTGGCCAACATTGCTCAGCTTGCAGCTTCCCCTTTTGTTACCCATCCCTTGCCCCCAGATTGACCCTTGGATACCCCATGTAGACCTCCCCTTGGTTGCCAATGCTCACCCCTTGATCCCCCTTGGCCTGCCCCCTGTCCCTAGTGTTGAATTCTGCCCTGCCCTGTGCCCCAGCTCCTGCTGCATCCTCCCCTGGTTGAATTGGGCTTGTCCTCAAGCCTGTAGCCTCCTCATCTCCAGAATCCCCATAGTATGGACTGAGATCCCCTACATTGAAAGTGCCATGAACCCCATAGTCTCCTGGTAGATCAACCTTGTATGCATTAGGACCAACACTTTCTATGATTTCAAATGGACCATCAGCTCTAGGCATGAGTTTGTTCTTCCTCCTAGCTGGGAACCTCTCCTTCCTCAAGTGGAGCCACACTAAATCCCCTGGCACAAACTCCTTCTTGGACCTAGGAACCTTGGACTGTTTCTTGTACCTCTCATTTGCCCTTTCTATCTGCTTTCTGACTGCCTCATGGAGCTTCACCATCTGTTCAACCCTCCTCTTTGCATCAAAGTTCACCTCCTCCCTTGGTATGTTAGCTAATTCCAGTGGCATAAGTGGGTTAATCCCATAGACAACCTCAAATGGGCTGTGACCTGTTGCAGATGAGGGTGCTCTGTTGAAAGCAAACTCAGCATGAGCCAGCTTCAAGTCCCAATCCTTCAAGGACTTGCTTACCAGACACCTCAAGATCCTCCCTAGAGTCTTGTTTGTGACCTCAGTTTGGCCATCAGTCTGAGGGTGGTGAGAAGTGCTGAACAAAAGCCTGGTCTTCAAGAGCCTCCATAGTGTTTTCCAGAAGTAACTCATGAACTTAACATCCCTGTCTGAGACTATTGACTTAGGAACCCCATGTAGCCTCACAATCTCCTTCAAGTATAGCTCAGCAACACTTGCAGCATCCTCAGTCTTCTTGCAAGCCACAAAGTGAGCCATCTTGCTAAACCTGTCAACAACAACCATTACAGAATCCTTACCTCTTTGTGTTCTGGGTAGTGCAACAATAAAGTCCATGCTCACATCCTCCCAAGGTTTGTTTGGCACTGGTAGTGGAGTGTAAGGTCCAGTCTGGAAAGAGCTCTTGGCTTGTTGACATGTGGAGCACCTCCTGAGGACAACCTGAACATCCCCTATCATCCTGGGCCAATAGAATTGATCCTGTAGTATTTCAAGTGTCTTTTGAACCCCAAAGTGTCCCCCTAGTCCTCCTGAGTGTACTTCCCTGATGAGTAGATCCCTGTAAGAACCCCTTGGAATGCATAGCTTGTTTCCTTGGAACAAGAACCCCTCCTGCAGCATGTACTTCCCCCCTTGAGTCCTTCCTCCTCCAGTTTGTGTGATCCATTCCTCAGCAAAGTCAGGGTCCTCCTTGTACAATTCTTTCAGAAATTCAAACCCCAACACCCTTTGCTCCATGACTGCTAACAAAGAATGCCTCCTTGACAGTGCATCTGCAACAACATTCTGTTTCCCCTCCTTATACTTACTAGAGAATGTAAAGGATTGTAGAAACTCTACCCACTTGGCATGCCTGTGATTCAGCTTGTGTTGGCCACTGATATACTTCAATGCCTCATGATCCGAGTGCAGAACAAAAGGCTTTGGTTTCAAGTAGTGCCCCCAATGCATGACTGCTCTGATGATGGCATAGAATTCCTTATCATAAGTGGAGTACTTGAGCTTGGCACCATTCAGTTTCTCACTGAAATAAGCAACTGGCTTTTGCCCTTGTATCAACACTGCCCCAATGCCAACCCCACTAGCATCACATTCTACCTCAAACAGCTGATCAAAGTCAGGTAGTTTAAGGATTGGAGTCTCACACATCAACCTCTTGATCCTCTCAAAGGATTGTTGGGCCTCCTCAGTCCACTGAAACTCCCCTTTCTTCAAGCACTCAGTGATGGGTGCTACAACTGAACTGAAGTTCTTGATGAACCTCCTATAGAATGAAGCCAACCCATGGAACCCCCTTACCTCAGTGATGGTTTTAGGTGTAGGCCATGTTTGAATGGCTGCAACCTTCTCCTGATCAACTGAGATTCCTCTTCCTGACACAATGTACCCTAGAAATGCAACCTCCTCAACCATGAAGGTACACTTCTCTAGCTTCCCATACAGCTTCTGCTCCTTTAAGATCCCAAAGATTGTTTCAAGGTGCCTGAGATGTTCCCCTCTGCTGCTACTATACACTAGGATGTCATCAAAGTAAACCACAGCAAACCTTCCCAAACAAGGCCTCAACACTTCTGTCATAAGTCTCATGAAGGTGCTTGGTGCATTGGATAGTCCAAATGGCATGACAAGCCATTCATACAGACCATGTTTTGTCTTGAATGCAGTCTTCCATTCATCCCCCTCTCTGAGCCTCACCTGATGGTAACCCTGCCTTAGATCAATCTTAGAAAAGACCTGAGCTCCACTTAGCTCATCAAGCATGTCATCTAGCCTTGGAATGGGGAACCTATACTTGACTGTAATGTTGTTGATTGCCCTGCTGTCAGTGCACATCCTCCAGGTGCCATCCTTCTTAGGCACTAGTAGAGCAGGTACAGCACAAGGGCTTAGGGACTCCCTCACAAACCCTTTGCTCATAAGCTCCTCAATCTGCTTCTGCAACTCCTTGGTGGCAGTTGGGTCACTTCTGTAGGCTGGCCTATTTGGTAGAACAGAACCTGGGACCAAATCAATGTGGTGCTCAATCCCTCTTAGGGGTGGTAGTCCATCTGGTAATTCTCTTGGAAAGACTTCCTTGTATCTCAAGATCAAAGGTTCAACCTCTGCTGGCAACTTGGAACCTTCCCCTTCTGTTACTTCCTTAGATAGCAAGATGATCACAGGTTGTTCTTGCTTAATCTCCTTGATCATAGCTGCCTCTGATAAAAACAACACCCCATTGACCTCCTCTGGCACATTGGGACTCCCATAATTCCTCTGGTTGGGTGGTAGAGGTGTCAAAGTTACCTTCTTTCCCCAATGCCTGAAGCTATAGGTGTTATCCCTACCCTGATGAGTGGTGTTTCTATCAAACTCCCAAGGCCTCCCTAGTAGTAGGTGACAGGCATCCATTGGTACTACATCACACAATACCTCATCTTGGTATACCTTCCCAATAGAGAATGGCACCAGGCATTGCCTATCAACCCTCACCTCACCCCCCTTGTTAAGCCATCTCAGTTTGTAGGGGTGTGGATGCTCTTGAGTAATCAGACTTAGCTTGTTCACTAGGGTGATGGAAGCCACATTGGTACAACTCCCCCCATCAATGATCAAGTTGCAGACCCTCTCTTGAATGGTGCATCTGCTTCTGAATATCAAGGACCTCTGGTCATCCTCCAATGGAGTATGTTGAGAGTGCATGACCCTCCATAGGACCAAGTTATGGACTGTGTCAGGATGAGCCATGACCAAGTCCTGCATTGGTTCCTCCTCAGCTGTCACTACCTCTAACACCATGCTGTCATCAACCTCATACTCAACTAATCCCTCCTTCTCCCACTCTTCTACCTCCATAAGTGTCATGGTTCTCTTAGAAGGACACTCCTTCCTAAAGTGACCATAACCTTGGCATTGGAAACATCTGATTTTGTTCTCAGTTGGGGTGGGGTTGGGTTTAGAGTTCACAACTCCCTTTCCTTTGTCTGTGGTTGACTGGCTGGTTGTTTTAGGGGTCTCTCCCATCCTAATACCACTGTAAGGTTTGTATGCAGGTCTAGTAACAGGCTTAGGTGGAGTTGGCTTGGTTTTCCCCATTTTTTCAACCCTTAAAGCTAGGTTGACAACATCATCATAGGACCACAAAGGTGGCATCCTTACTCTGGCAGCAATGCTCCTATCTAGACCCTCTAAGAATCTGGCAATCCTTTGCTCAGGTTTCTCATTGACCTCACACTGGAGAGTCAATTGCTCAAAGTCCCTTAGGTCTGCTTCTACAGACCTCTCTTCTTGTTTCAGTTTGGATAGTTTAATGAACAGATCTTGGGTGTAGTCTTTAGTGACAAATTTGTTTAGCATCTTCTTTTTCAGTTTTGACCAAGACCTAAGAGGTTCCTTACCCTCCTTAATCCTTTGGTGCTTTAAGTTGTCAAACCATAGGGATGCATACCCTTTCAATCTTAGCACAGCAACTTTAAAAGACTTAATATCAGAGGAACTTTTGTATTCAAATACCTTCTCAACATCCCTAATCCATTCTAATAGATCATCAGGGTTTAAACTACTAGAGAATTCAGGAATTTCTACCTTGAGATGCTTGTCAGTGTGCTCTGGAATCTCCTCATAGGTTCTGTTGCTTTCTCCTGAGTCTGACCCTTCTTCCTCCTGCAGGGGCTGTCCTCTTCCCATGCCCATGTGGCCACGACCTCTGCCTCTGCCTCTAGGGGGTGGTCTTCCCCTCAGTGGAGGAGCAATGTTCTCCATGACAGTGTTCAAGGCAGCCAGCACTACATTGACAGGGCCTGCTAGCTGATCCACCTTGCCTTCAATACCTGCAAGCCTCTCTTCACTCATTGGGTTATTTTTTGTGTTTTTGTTGTAGTTAGGATAACAATGGCCTCACAACCAAAGATCTGATGCCAGAATTGCAGTGATATTATAGGGGTGTGTTAGGAATTGGACCCTAGACTCCTATCTAGCACTGGATATGGATGTTACTCAACTCCCACAGCTCAACACAGGGAATCAAACAACAAACTAGACTAGCTAAGGCTCCTTACCACAGCCAAGCACAGGTAAGCAGACTTGAACTATACAACAAGCAAACACCCCACAGTCTATGCACAGGGATATCTAACTTGCCACAGACTTAGATCAACAACCACAGCCTAGCACAGGAAGTTATCTGGCCTGACTTTCAACCAAGACAATGCATGAGTTGGAAAGATTTTAGAAATGAGAACAATGCTCAGTTTTTTTCATTCAATAACAACTGCCTTGTACAAAAGAGCATGGGTCCTTATATAGGCCTCAATGCTTGATCTAATACAACCCTAGAGGATCATCTAAGGGCCACGATTAGTTGCTGAAAGATAACAAAATACTGGCTACAAATGCAGACTGACAATACAAAAGAAAACAGACAAAATGCAGATATTTGATAGTGACATGCTCCAGGTTGTGTTTGTTGCTTGGTGTTGGCTTGAAGCTTGTGGACGAGGCTCATCAATGCTCCTTGACCTTCTTCTGCAGTAGTTCTAATAGTAGGGAAGACAAGGAAAGACTTTTGGAGATAGTCTTTCAGTTTTTAGCTAGAAATGGAAAAACTGCTTTATGCTTTATGCTTTAGGTAGGCTGTTTTGATTTGGATTTTTAGGGTAGTTGTGTTGTGTTTTGGAACTGGTTCCCTAGGAC